>JAVQJL010102518.1:0-30098 GCA_036024295.1 Nannoperca obscura
GTGTGTGTGTGTGTGTGTGCGCGCGCGCGCGCGCGCGTGCGTGCACATGCGCAGTTTATCTCCTTTGTAGGGTTAAGTGCTCAGAATTGTCGAGGGAAATTGGTCAGATGAATGGTGACCAAGTTGCATCGTAGTCTCGCATTGAGTCTTTTTATCTACATTTGTATCTCCGTGTCTTTCTTCATGTTGTCACACTTTCTCTTTGTCTCGCTCCTTGACACACACCCACACTCCAAACCGTTCCACTTCCCCTCGCTGGCTTTTGTTAATGAGTAGCATTTCTTCATCGTGCTAGTGTACACAAGCCCATAAAGTGATACAGCCTCATCATGGGCAGGAGCTTAATGGGCTGTCAATAAAACAGAAGGCAGTTTAGCTGGCCTTGTGTAAACGCAGTGGCTGGCTTTGATAATCACAGACAGGCCGATATGACTGTGATAGAAGGAAAGGCACTGAGCTAAAAGCCAAAGGTATGGATGAAGATAATGCATATGGAGCATTACAAAATGCCTTTTATGGTTGGTTTTATCCTACTTATGGTCTGCTATTAAGATGCCAGTCAGCAGAGAAACACAAAGGCAGGAAGTGTGTATTGTATTATAGCAGGACCTGCCTTTCTGGAACGTCATGCAGATTAATAATAGAACAAAGGTCTGCTCACTGCACCATTTGCGCATTTAATTTCAAGTGCTGGCTACTGTATGTTTTAAAAAGATCCTTTCTGATGAAAAGCCTTATGGCTCCAACATCACAACACAGCCAGTAATTATTGAGCAAAACTACAAATTTGGACTAGTGCAGTGTGTCGACTTTTCTTTATTTTTGTCCTACACTATGGCTGGGTATCAAACCTCTATATATTTGTGAGAAATGTGTCCGTAGCACTAAGTATCAAAAGCTGTCAAGTTCTAAAACCTGACATTTAATCCTTGATCAGATTCATACTTCTTTGAGCAGTTTTGTTATAAATACAATTTTTCAATTAAACTGTATTTTATTGAGGCTAAGCTCTTGTACAGCTGCTCATGTTTAAACAAGATTTGTTTGGCTTCTGTAAAATGAACAAAGGCTTTTGAAGAAAAATATATTATATATATAAGCAAGCTTTTATTTTGGTATGAGTACCAAAGCTCAATCACATTGATACTAGTATTGACATTTTTAAATAATACCCAACCCTGTCTAGGATTTGGACATAGGTTGTGCATGTGTGAGAATGCATTTTGTTGAAAATATGAACAACAAAAGTGATACTTGATCTAAGTATTATTTCTAGTATTGATAAATCAGTTTTTCTTTTGAGAAACGCCCATCACTGTTTCCCAGAGTCAAATCTAACCAACAGTCTAAAACCCAAACATATTCTACCGTAGCAAATGATCACATTGGAGAAGCTGGAGCCATAGAAAGATTGGTATTTTTGCTTGATAAAAGAGTTAGTCAAATTAGTCAAATATCATAATTGTTGAAGATTGGTTTCTTGATTAATTGATTAATGTACTAATTGTTTGAGCACTATCTTTATCTAGATCTGTTGGTCAATGCAGTGTATACATGTATATCAGTGTATACCATATGGACAAGTGTAAATCATTTTGTCTATAAAAGGTAATAATTCATTTAAGTGAAAAAATTCAAGGGCTTCCTTGGCTCATGTCCTGCGTGTATCTGTGTATGTTTTCCACCCATTAAATTCCCACAAATTTCTCTTCAGATTTCCCCACCGTACCGTTTTTTTACATATCAATGCCCACCCCCCACTGCATCATTTATGTATCATACTTGTTGCTAACATAGACATGCACACTCACACTCATGAGAACATAAACCAAGGTTCTAGACACGGTGCCTTAATTACTCTCCCACTCTTACTCTCCTCTCTGCCTTCTCACTCCTGCTCACTCCACCAGTAGCAGCAAGGAAACACTGGACTCTAATTGGGGTCCTGATGTCAGCTTTACTTATCATACACATACATCTTTTTCTCTCTTGTGCTCACTCTTACTCTCACTCTCCTGCCATCCATCAAGAATCTCTTCTTCCCTGAGTAAACACCACTTGTGTACACACGCGCGCACGCACACACACCCACACACACACAGTTGCGTATCCAATTATGGATTCGAAGAAGAAAGACCCTGGCACAGTCTTAATTGGTAGAGATCCACCCCTACTCCAACTCTCAATTCCCCCCCTTTTCTGTTTCTATTCCCACACTGCAAAGTATGTAGATTCACACTCGCTCGCCCACATCAAGATGGGAACCAATCCCTGAGGACCCACAGTCTTTCTCCCAGAGTCTGTGCATTTGCGCAAGTCAGTGCAAACGTGTGTTTTTACACAACCCAAAGCGTACTGAATGCGATTTATGGATCTCGGTGTAAAGCCTGACGATGTGAATCTCGGTGTAAAACCTGACAATGTGAATCTCGTTTGAGGGTTGTCGCTTTCATCTTCTTTGTCTGAGCAAGCTACATTGGCTTTCAATGATCTTTTTGACCTTTTTTTTTTTTGGTCCAGTTAATGCATACAGAGGAACAACCACTCACAGGTCAGCAGTCAGTTATAAGACCTTGACAGTGTTTTATAGGTTAAGCACACAAGACAGAGGTTTTACCGACATTCTGAGATGTATTGCCCATAAGCACATGGGCTTGATTTATTACTTCAATCAGGTCTGTGTTTCGTGATACATCGTTCTCTCATTTGTCTAATTACACTGCTCTAATGTGCTCATTTTCCCCTGACTGTCTGCTCCTGCCCCCACTGATGCGCCGACATAATTCATTTTGGCCCCCGATGTCTTGCTGTAGCACAGATGCTAATTTCCTGTCCCCTGTTCCCTTTAAAAAGGTGTAAATGTTACATGGTCTGTAGGGATGCATAAACCTGCTGTACAGCCTTTTGTCAGTGAAAACATGTTTGGGTGTAGAATATCTGAAACACAGCCTCTCAATAGCCCAGCAGCTCAGGTCATTAGTCAGCTATAGAAAATTGAAGCCCATTTGTCTCAGCGTGGATGTAGTGTCGCTTTCTACCCTTTTTTTCTAACCTGTTTGTAAGGTCTGCCATGTGCTGCAATGAATGCAAGGTAATTAGTGTGTGGATGCAGCAACTGCATAAAGTCATGTATAGGAAATGTGAGGAAACATAGCTGCAGTGGACAAAGGGAGAAGAAGAGAACGGCGCATGGAAGGATGTCAGAAGATCAGAGAGGTAGCGAAAGGGTGGCACAGAAACAAGATGCTCTAACCCAAACCCCACTCCCCAATTCCCCCCTCGAGCCCCCGCTTTGAATTAATGGGAAGCTAAATACCCAAAGACATGTCTGAGACCTCAGATAATATGTATGGCTATTTGCCAAACTCTTAGGAGCATTCATCTCCAAAGCAGCCATAGTGTTAAAGAGGTCGTATTTCCTCTTGTTTGCGTTTGTTTGTTTTCCCTCATTGCCTTTAAGTGCAGTTTGAAAGAGATGTATTGTACCATTAGAATGACGGGGTAGAAATGTGTGTTTTCCTTTAGTTTCCTCATGGATTTGTGGCTTAAAGAGGGTAAAAACACCAATAGGATCAACGTCACACCAGATAGCTATTATTGGCATAATGTTGGACAAGTGAACCGACCGCCTGTAAATGCCCCCTGTCAAAAAGCACTCCATGGATCAGTGTTCTTTGAGGACACACACTGATAGGCACAAACGCAATTATGTGAACTACATAAAAAAACTCACAGTTACCGGCAGGCACGAGGCCTGTATAATGTGGAGTCTTGCACACACCCACTAGAAAGAGATAAACGTTGATGATGGGTCCCTGCACAGACCAAAGCAGGAAATCAATTCACTGTATGGGCAGGAAGCGTCATATTTTTGCCCACTTCGCATTAAAAATTCTGCTGACTGCACGTTCCAATTGCACCATAACGAACAGCATTGCAGTCCAAAAAAGCAACAATGGGGGAGCGGTCTGCCCGCTAGGTGCCCACGATTCACCCCCGCTCAAGGGGCTTTGACTTGTGTCTGTGAATCACTGCTTGTTGCGCTGGGACAAGGCGAGCCTCCCTCTCCCTAACCCCCACCAATCTCCCATGCCTTCACACCTCCATAGCTATTGGGCGAGTTGTAAATCTCCACCGTTGCACCATCCTTTGTTTCTATGACAATGCTCTGCAGATAA
The DNA here is from genome assembly GCA_036024295.1 of Nannoperca obscura. NCBI lineage: Eukaryota > Metazoa > Chordata > Actinopteri > Centrarchiformes > Percichthyidae > Nannoperca > Nannoperca obscura. The sequence continues at coordinate 4,179 of JAVQJL010102518.1, forward strand.
TCTACGCTGGGGTCTCCTTTGGGTGGATGTGTGGGAGGAGGGGATTTAACCCCTGCCACAAGAAAGGCACACTAACCCCACTCCTAGATTCTATTTTTATTTTTGTTGTTGAAAATAAGCACCATGTTTCACTTGCACGCATGCTCTCCGTGGTCGCTCTCTATTTAGTCACATTGGTGTGGTCCTCTGTCACATTTAATTTTGCTGTTTACACACACACAGAGGAAGCTAAATAAAGCTGTACTCTGCAGGGCTGTCATATGCTGGCTGCTGATGTACACAGCTGATGTGAGCCTTTCCCTCCTTGGAGACATTCTGTCAGTTCCCCATGGTCACCAGGCACTGTCGCTACGGTGACAGATGGACCTGCCTGTTGGAAGCCATCACTCCTAGCTGAGATCTAGCACCAACTGTGCACACACGCACGCACTGTGGACAGACAACATAATCTGCTTAGTAATGGCTTCCGTTTAGTGACTGCTGTGCTGCCAGGTTGTTGCAACAGTTCCTATCTGTTGAAGGAAACCGTGCAAACACATTCAGCCTAGGGTACAGTACTCCGTGTCAACCTGTAGCCTGTTCAGCCTCTACAATGAATCCAAACTGGCTCCATTGGGAGTAAGGTTTTCTTTCTAGAGCACTAAGTCTCTGTGTCAATGCGTCCATATGTATAGTTGCATTTATTCCACCACACCTTTATTTTGAAATTTAATCAGTTGTGGGGCTGTCACACAGAGAAAAACAAGTTGTGTTCACTGAAATGTATGGTTTTGCCTCAGGCAGTGAAACTAGATGACTGTTATTTTGTCAAGCTCAATAAGACATTTTACTGCAATCCTCAAATATATGGTTACTTCGTTACTATGGCTTCATTGGAATTCATAATAATCAGTTCATATATCATTAATCATAAAAAAGACATATTATAGAAATGCAATGCCCCGTAGGTTGAACAGTTCCTCATTATTCACTGTTAAGAATGCATTTTCTGCCACAAACTTTTAAGATTTAGTAAGCAGAATAAAATGAGCTGAAGGGCCCTGCAGTGGCGCTGGTCCATTATTCGAGAGCTGGAGGCGCTGAGGATTTAGTCTGTACTCAGGTGCTCAGGTGTGCAGGCCAGCCAAGATCGCCCACCTGTCCGAAACCACTCTTTCCTCCCTCTTATATGTAATTAGGACTGGAGGCTGGCCCAAACATCTAGGAGCTTCAAACACACAGTGGATGCTTCACACACACACACACACACACACACACACACACACACACACACACAACCCCATAGAACTGCTTCTGACTACCAATATAGTGTTGACCTGCGTGCTGTTGTGGCTTCCTTGTTTATGATTTATTTACAAGTATTTGTTAAAGGGCATCAAGGCCTCACAGTTTAGTTGTATTGCTTTTACAGTAAAATGTGTCAATTTCAAGGTAAAATTTAAAAAGCAGAGTGCAATACGAAGACCAGAATCAATCCTGAGTCTGTTTATTGCTCATGAGTGTGTTTGTCATATATCAGTCTTATCGGAAAGCTAGGAGAGAGAGCATGCTGACATTGACGGACAGATCAGCTGCAGTGGATGGATGAAGGATAATCAAACACCAGCCTGACAGCATGCTTAGCCCAGAGAGAATACCTCCGGGATTGACAGCGTGCATCTGCGTCTGATTTAGGGGGCTTGTTATGCACTTGTCATTGAATGATTTCTATTGATTGAAAGAAGGGGGGTTAGAGGGGGAAGTGGAGAGATGAGGGGGGAGAGAGGAAGGAGAGGAGAAAAAAAAGCATAGACGCAACACAGTTGGAGCTGTCAGCTGTGAATGAACCCAGATGCCTGAGAGATAAAGAAGACAAGAGCGCGTGTGTGAAGATCTTATCCTCTCAGTTTCCCTAAAGGATTGACACGCAATAGTGGCCCATTTTCTAAGATCAGACAGTGCCTAGTCTCCCTCGTGCTTTACATGTCTTACACACCCCTGTTGTATGTCGGGGGGTGTGTGTGCTTCATCCGCCACTCATTGTTGAATTTTGAACATTATGCAGGTAAAGACACATCTCAAGTCTTGCATTTTCTCTTTGTTTCATTGCATATATTTCATTTCATATGAATCTCGTCTCCCTGTTCATTTCCATAACTTCATACAACACAACCCTTTCACGCAGGGGAGGGGGAGAGGGCAGTGATGTGCTTAAGGAGCAGATTTCCCAGGCTAGATCCAGGCTGTGTTAGCATTTTAGTCGTACTTCATATGCTTGTCTGTGGTGTGGTGTGATGATATTTCAGTGATGATATTTCTGGTCGCTGCTTGCTAACGCAAAAACCGTCTGTCATACCTTAAGCACACTTCGATTTGTGTCAGGAGCGCTGCACGAAGCCGCCTTGTGCCTGTGTATTGTGTTGTGTGTATGCGTGCGTGTGCAGCTGCATGAATGTTTACCAGCATGTGGGGGTGGGAGGGTACCGAGATGTAGGGGAGAGAGAGGAAGAGGGAGGGATGGTGGGTGATGATGCTGAGGGAAGAAAAGGGAGGGAGGACAGTGTGCAGTGAGCTGAGAGAGAGAGGAAAAAAAAAAAGGAAAAGGCAGTGGGAAAGGGAGAGACGGGGAGGACACAGCAACTGCCTATAGATGCTGGAGCCTTCGACAGCGGAGCGCAGCGCTCAACGGACACAGGAAGATGGTCTCAGTAAGAGGGGAACTGACGGTTGCCTATAATTTAATGTTCAGTATCTTGGACTCCTTCTCCATGGGTAATGCTACGGCCAGAAACTCCAGAGCACAGCTTGCTTTTCCTCCTCTCTACTCCTCTTTCTTTATTCTCCTGGCTCAGTTGCTCTCCAGGATTCTGTCCTTTCCTCTTAACTGTCACTTTCGTCCCTCAAACACACACTCAGTCACACGCGTGCGCTGGCGTCTGGTAGCCAGGGTCTAGCGAGCGCTGGGTTAGCCCTTGGGGCTGGCCCCACTCTTCCGCTGCACCAGTCAAGCCAAGCGCTGGCCGTGGCAGTGATGCAGATACATCGCGCTGCCTGCACCCCTCCCCTCCCCTTCCCTCCTCCTCAAACGCCAGCCGCGGATCGGCGAGCAAAGGAACCAAGCAGGGAAAGCGAGGAAAGGAGGGAGAAGGAGACGAGGGCTAGATGAGCACTGTTGTGACATTGTTTTGGAGTCCACGTTATCTGTTTTTTTGCGTTTTTCCTTTTTTTGTGCATTCTTCTTTTTTCTGAACATGGACATTATACTAAAACTACATTGGTAATCATCTCCCTTTTTCTTTTCCCCCATTTCTGTTTGGCTTCACAGGGGTGGCACCTGCAAAGAAGAGCCCAAAACTGGTAAGTAGTTTGTTTTCCTATATTTTTCTCCCCTTAAATCCATCCTTTACTCTTCTGTCCTCCATCTACATGGTGTCTGTCAGAGGGCTATTTGGCCACCTCTGCCTCTCCTACCTCATCTCTGACTCTTCTCTGTACGGTGTAACTTATGCTGATGTTGTGGGTCTGTTTGTAGCCATGGGATGCTGTGCTGTGCGGGGGCGGATCCCTATAGCTTCACATCAGCGCCCCCTCCTCTCTGGCGGGGGGCTGGGCAAGGGGCTTTGATGCACAGCGTGAGCTGGGTTGCTAACATGCCGATGATCGCATCGCGCTGGGTGCTAAGCTTGCAGTGTGAGAGTTGAATGTATGATCACAGCGGAGAGACGGCCTCATCCTGTGATATATTCTGGATTAATGGGGGGACCCTGTTGACTCTGTGTAACTGAACGTGTGTTTGTCAATTTTGTTTTGCAGGATTACTTTGAGACTGCTCCTCCATACAGAGATTACATTAGGAGGGTATGTGATGTCATTTAGATGAAGTTTTGGGGAATGAAGTGTGGTGGCATTGGTGCTGGATATGTAGTGTGTTAGATGATAATGGTGATGGTATAGCATTCCTGTAGCAGATAATAGAGGTGATAAGTTGATAATGATTATAGTGTTAATGCATGATGTTTGGACATAATGTCTGGCTGTATTAGGCTGTTTATGTGTGTCCAAACACACTAAAGATGACTGCTAATGCTGTGATGCATCGAGGCACTGAAATGTGGCCTGCCAGTGGCAAAGCAGGACTGAGCTGAATCTGAGGATTTGTTTTCATTGCTCCGGCCCTCCCCCTCCCTCCCTCCCTCCCTCCCTCCCTCCCTCCCTCCCTCATCCCCATCTTCTGTCTCCTTAATAAGTTATTGGAGCAGGAGAAACCAATGTATTAGACCCGTCCCGGAGCACGGATGAAGAACACAATGACTGCAGAAGGTCAAATCTAATAGATCCATCAAGAACAAGAGATTTGTTTACATTTGAAAGGGGAATAGGATTTGGACCTTTTTTGTGCATCAAACTGAGAGAAACCTCAAAGGCTAATGGAGGCGCCATTTTGTTTGATGAAATCAAAGTGACCAAAAAAATCTTTTTCGGGGGGGGAAGCATTACTCCCTTGGTCTGACTTTAGCATCAAACATGACCTGCATTTGTGAGTAATTATATGAATCCATTGATTTTTACCTCACCACACAAGCCAGTGAGGTTATGCTCATAACACTGGTAAAGTAAGCATTCCAGCTGGATCCACAGCTCTGACTTAGTATTTGCTAAAGTGTCAAGCTTCTTTTATGTCTAACAAAGATGATGAATATAAACATGAATTGCAGAGGTGTAGAAGGCTGATTCAGGGAGTAATGAGTCTGAATTTATTGAACACACGGCTGCACTTTGAAGGCCAAACACTTTGATATTTGAGAACAGATGAGTCGCTTGCCCCCACCCCTTCCTGGTGTATTTTTGTCCACCGCATCTGAAGTACTGGGAGGTCACATGATGTGAAGAGAGTGAATTGCTGTCATTTTCTCTTACTGTCTTAAAATATCTTCCTTTCTTTCTCATGCTCTGTCTGTAACCCTTTCCCTTCGCTGGTTTCTCTTTGAAATTGGCAGCGTAATGGTGAAGTCGGGCCTATAAGGAAAGATACTTGGACATGGGTCACGGAAAGGTTTTTTATTTGTACTCGCAGTGTACTTGTACTTGAGCTCAGGATTGTGTGTGCTTTACCCTGCTCAAGCACCGCTCCCCTCAAATCCTTGAGCAGGTGCTTAAGTGCCCATGTTATTGAGGGGCCAGTGGCAATTTATGAGGAGTTTTACATTTCTGGCTTCACCAGTAAAACACTCCCTTTGTTTTCAAACCCCACAAGTGCTTTATTCGCTGTGAATATCTCTCCATATGCAGCAGTGGATGCAGCTCCGTGTTAATACATTCCTCTCTGTTAAACAAAAGGAATAGGCAATGTACCCTTGTAAGTTGAGCCACATTTATTTTTCTCCCACAGCTGAATGACTTAATCATGAGAAGCCATTGAGGTCTTTTTCTCTCCCTTTGTATGCTAAAATAATTCTTTGAATAAAACAGCTTGATTATTCTTCGTGTTGAATAAGATAGCTACACAACAATGGTTGACATTATACACTGCTGCACAGATTCTGCTTCCTTTTGCCCCAAGGAGCAGCAATCTTCAATCTTTTTTAACTCTAATCCAACCTTCTTCTGTATTCAAATCTTCATCCCACAGGCCCTGTTTCTCCTCTAACAAACCACAACCCCTTTTCTTGTTTTTTCACTGCTGAACATGCAATAATAATTATTTTTGACTCTACCTGAGTTGTCAGCTCTCAGTTTAGCCTCCATGTTCACAGGTGTGCCAACACAGCTGACTTTTGATTGTCAAGTTATATTGATCTGCTTCTCCAACAGCAGTTGTCAAGAAAGGACAGTCAAAACAGCTCCCAGCATAGCGTTTCCAGCCACAGGAGCACCCACACAGACTCACCCGTGCACTCGTCCCTGGCACCCCCCTTCAGCGAGAGCATCGCTCCCCCACCCCCCTCACAGCCCCTGCCAGGCCTGCCGCCCCAGGACTCGCCAGCAGACGGGACCATCCAGAGAAAACCGGACCCCTTTAAGATCTGGGCCCAGTCCAGGAGCATGTATGAAAGTAGGCGTAAGTATATTTATTTTTGGTGGCGGCTGGATGAGGGCTGCATGGGGCTGTTGGCTCAGTGGAGACCTTGGTGTGTTTAAATGGTACTGTTCTTTTGGGAGAAAGATTTGGGATAAGAGATAACTCTTGTGCATGTAACTAACTGGTTTATATTCTTAAACAAAAGCAAGAAACACCCAACCTTGTTTTGTGCTCGTGTTTGGTTTCAGGAGAGGGATGTGTTTTTTTATAGCAGTTTGTGGTGCTGTTAAACTATATTGCATTATACAGAGAGGTGTTGTTTAGCCTACCCCCATTGATATAAATGGGCTAGCCAAAATAATAGTAACCCCATGTTAGTATAATGCAATACAATTCAACAGCAATACAAATGAGTTATAAAACATTATAAGCTTTCTGAGGGGAGGACTTATTGTGGGATCGTTGTATTAGACTTCATTAGTTTTAGCTAAGAGTACCTAATAAACCTGGCAACTGAGTGGATATGAGTACCACACGCATAAAAAGAGTACTAAATATAAAGCTAGACCCAGCCAACAATTAGCTTAACTCACACAGAAAGCAGAGGAATCATTTAGCCTGGCTTTATTTAGAATCATTTTAACATTTTTGTTTGTGTGTGGATTAAACAAACAAGATATAATATGTTAAGGTTTAAATGTAGCTTTAAAGACACTAGGCAGATTTGTTTTACTTTGGACACAGCCAGGATAACTATTTCCCTTTGCTTCCTGTCTTTGTGCTAAGCTAAGATAAGCTAAGCTATTCATCTGCTGGCTCTTGCTTAATACATGAGAGTGGTGTCAATCCTCACATCTAACTCTCAGCAGGATAGTGAGTACATCTATTTCCCAAAATACTGAGTTATTCCTTTAAAGCAGTTCTTCAAAGCTACAAAGTTAGCATGTATTTTATTATCATTTCCAGCATTACACGCAGTAGTCTCCCACATGTTCTTGGTCCAGTCCTTTATAAGCTACAAGATGCCCCTTTGGTTCAGTTGTCGACACTGGCACCATTGACACACTTTTACTCTAGACTTCCCTTAAGAGACATATGGGCGTATAATTAGCAGCAATAGTGGAGTGGATGTCAGTGGATTGCATTCCCCTCCTCCTTTTCTAAGCTTGCTAAAGCAAAGGGATGGCTCCAATTAAAAAGAATAACCCTCAGATGCACTGTCAAGTAAAAAAACTGAAGTCTGTAAGGGCTGAAAAACCTTAACATCTAATCACTTTCCCAGGCGCCACTTGTCAGGGATTTTCATTATTTAGATGTCTATGAAGAAGAATGTGAAAAGAAGCGCTAAGCGTGGGCTTGTAGTGCTGACGCCTGTTGGCAAGCCGCCTTGAAGGGCTGAGAGGACAATGGTGTTTGATTTGAAAAGGAAATAAAGAATAGAAATGATAGTGGAAGAAACCAAGACCTAAGGGGGAGATTATGTCCACATACCTGCCCTAAAATGATGGACTCAACAGGGTTTTTTTCTAAATTGCCAAAGCCAGTTTGCTCAGTGCAAATGGGAGAACATTCAAAGAGACCACAAAGGATAGTAAAGAGGGAAGCAGCAGAACCATATCAATGGGACATGAAAGAAAAATGTTAGGATAAGAGAAAGGTCGAGCATTAGGCGATCAAGGGATTCGGAGGTATAGAAGAATATAGAGGAGCACATAGAGAATCACAGGGAGGACAGCTGACCAGTACCAGCAGGTGTAACTCCTCCGCCTCCTCACGCTGCATTGAGCTCTCCACCTGAAATCCTGCTGTGTGCACCTCATAGGGCTCAGGCCTCAGCTATGGCAGAGACATTTCTCTACGCAACATTCACTGTAATGAAAAGTTCTGCTGAGATCAAGGTCTTTAAACACACCATGTGGTGAACGATTTCCATTTGCAGAAAAATCCCCTCAAAAAGCTCACACAGCATTAACCTGCTATAAAATATCTAGGGCAGAGAGGACAGGGAACTCCCTCGTGCTATATTGATTTTATTTTGATTATTATGTGGTTTTAACATGTTCCCGCTTTAATTTCATCACAGGTTTGAACCACCCGTGCTTATTATTTGCAGTCCTTGCTCAAAGCTCTGCATTTGTTAACGATCTGAAGGATTTGGATTTTGTGGGCGGACTTGACTTATCAAAAACTAGCACTAGCACCCCTAACACAGTTAAACATCAAGCAAGTGCTACAACACAAGACATAGCAAGCCAACTAATATTACTTACTAGTCCAACAAAAAGATGGCTAGCTTGGCATCTGTCTTGCACCTTTTTATTTTGTGCAATTCTTGCCAACGACTAAAAGCCAGTCTAAGATTTACTCTTGTCCGGCTTCTTGCTTGGTCACTCTCTTTTTTTCTCTTCCTGGCTTCCTCCGTCGACATTCTCTTCGGCCTTTTTGCCCTCACCATCTTGTCGGTACTGAGAATACTGAGCTAGACTCATATGTGATGTAGTGCTGTAAAGCACACTTCCCACGAGAGATTTTGCCCGCTCAAGTTCAAGAACAGGCATTTGGGGCGCAGAGATGGAATGGAAATTGACAACGTCTCCCTATTACAAATCATGGTACCATCAAAATTATTTTGAAGCTGTTATTTTAAGGTAAAATCATGGCACAATGTTGTTTTAATCAAGGAGCAGAGTGTAACAGTGGATCCTCCTGAGTGCAGGTTCAGTGCGACAGTTAACCTTTGACTTCCTCCACAGTTACATTGTGATAGATTGGAAGAGAGAGCTGCATTCCGCAGGGATTTTAACTGTTGACTGAAGGAACAGATTGGAAGCAGGCTGTTTATGCCTTCTGCCACCCTGCCGCCTCTTAGTGGCTTTAGTGGCCTTGGCAGCAGTGGCCTGTGTTGGAGCGAAAGGAAAGCACCCGGGGAGTTTGTTCAGAGGTGCATGTTTGTCAGCCTGTACAACACAGCTGCGACCACACAAATGCATGGCACGTACATCCATATGTGAATAAATATACACATACTTTAAGCGAAGAAGCTCATGTGTACACCAGGATGAGGCCACACATGCACACTCAATTCGTCTCTCCCATGGCTCCCCCTAGCCCCCCCGAGGCTACCGTCATCTCCAGTGCTACATGAACCATGAGCTGTCATTCGCTGCAGTGCAATGCCTCTTTTGTAGCACAGCACCTTTCTAGGGACTAGCGCACACACACACACACACACACACACACATTGTCGCTTCTTTATCTTGTGGGTGGGAGTGGACTGTGAACTTGCCATACTCTGCTCAATAATATATAGCCTGTACCAGAATGTATTAGCACCTCTGTTGGATGGGAAGTGCTCTCCAATATAAGGAAGAGTGGAAATGGAGTTGCGTGTTACACATCACTTTATAAAAGAAACACTGTAGTCCATTTCAATAGTAATGTCCAGTCCATGGCAACGTCACGAGACAAGATTTAGAAGCTAAAAGAAAATAAAACTACGCTATGTCAGACATCAAAATTGAATTTCAGCCTGATCATTTCTAATTATGGGACAATGAATGAGGGTGCTCTGAATCTCTTTGGCAGCATGTCTGGCTTTTGATAGTTTATTTAAGCTCTATACCTATGCTCCTTACCCAAAATAGACCCTTTTTATCTTTTGATGGATCCGTTGTTTGTTCTTTTCCCAGAGCCCCCAGACAGACTGTTTGTGCAAAGTGCTGTCTTAGTGACAGAGCTTGGAATAGTTGGGAGGAAGATTATATGTGTGTTGACATAAGCAGACGGATGGTTTGATTCCCTGAGAACAATGGGTGCATCCATTTTGTCCTTGCCATTGTCTGTCACGTTCTTCATGACAAAGTTAGAGCATAATAGGGCAATATAGAGGGTGCTATACTAAATGGCTAACGGACACTTCTTGTACTGGTGCAGGCACAGGAAGTCCCCTGGGATGGCTCTTGGTATTAAAGAAATGTTAACGGTGGTTTGTTGATTTCACAGTGCCAGACTTCCAGGAGCAGGACATTTTCCTGTGGAGGAAGGACACAGGGTTCGGCTTCAGGATCCTCGGAGGCAATGAGCCAGGAGAGCCGGTGAGTCTCTCTCACACTCTTTCTATCTCTCACAGCTGACTCCCTCTTGTTTGTTTTTCCATTTTCCTAAATTTTCACAATGTCTTTGAGTCAAATGTGTCAGTAATCTGAATGATGAAATGGATGCTATATTCCCAGCACATCTATAGGGTTTTTCCACCACATCTGCTTTTCTATTAATCATCTTCCTGTGTGTCTTTCTCAGCTTCTAAGTTGAACAATCAGTGATTTCTACAACACATGATTTCTTTGATCACCCATCATTCATAGACACACTTTTTTTTCTTCCCTTTATTAAAGAGGCATTGTTGTTTGTTCTTGTTCACTGGCCTGTGCTGCATTTTTTGAAGGAAAGAAGCTTGACTCTGGTGACTACTGTAGCAGGCTGTTAAGAAGAATAAAGATGAAATAGCGAGGTTTAAATTGTAGCAAACCTGTTCCGCATTCCTGCTATAAAAATTGGGTCATCTTTGAATTCTTATTTAATGTATGTATATGTATTAACAATTTCCACGTACATATTCTAAAAATCTATAGTGCATAGCTTTTGGCAATATTTGCCTACCTGTTCATGTTCTTGTCTTCCATGTACTTTGTTTGTGTTTCAGATCTACATCGGCCACATAGTGAAGTATGGAGCGGCAGACGAGGACGGACGCCTGCGATCCGGCGATGAACTGATATGTGTGGACGGCACAGCAGTGGTGGGCAAATCGCACCAACTGGTGGTGCAGCTGATGCAGCAGGCTGCCAAGCAGGGCCATGTCAACCTCACTGTGCGACGCAAAACCAGCTATGCCGGTAAGAAGGAAGAGGGATGGAGATGAGGGAGCAGCCTAGCCTGTTAGAAACCTGACAGGTCTAGAAAAGTCAATGTTCAACCACACCCACAGGGGTTTGATATATTTCTTTTGGCTGAAGTTCAAAAACGTGTTCAGGTTGTGAATTATGGCAAATGTATTAGAGACACAAGGCTAGAGTGAGAAAACCAGGCCAATAAATGACTTCGACCTTAAGATTTCATTCCTGGTTGATTTGGTGACACCCGTGGCTACTGTGGTAACAGCAAGGGCAATTTTAATACCACATGAGCGAGGATGTTGGGGGCAGCAAACAAATTAAGCAACAAAAGGAATACAACAGAAGAGCAGCTGGTGTATTTGTCTACAGTGCAGCCAAACAGACTCATGTTGTTTTAATAAAGTCGTCAGTCAATAATCTGCCTTTTCCATCATGCCATGAGCAAATGCAGTCTAATTTTATGCTGCGCATGGCACAAGTTGTTTTCCACACAAAATGCAGCAGTAAGATTGGTTATCTTGCTAAGAAGTTGGAGCCTGTCACCTGTAACTCCAACCTAACTAGTCATCTGCTCCTTCTTGTTCTATTACTCCCTGCAATATTTAGAATGGATCCTCTGTCAGCTGTCCGGCTCTATTTATTTTCATCATAGTTCCATCAGGGGCCCGGAGACCTGTTTACTATATGCAGGGGTTGCCTTGCTCTGTAATAGTCTGGGTGTGTAACGGTAGGCAGCAAGCTAACGCCCACACCCATCACTGCCATTTCACCGCTCCGCTCCACTCCACTCTGCTCCTCAGCAGGCGATAAAGAAAGGCCCATAAATATGATGGAGAGGGTGGTCAACCTTCGGGCCGGTGACAGCGGCCAGACATTAGTGCACTGCCGCTCCCCGTCTGCCTTAGAGCGCCGAGAATGTGAGGCGCCTTCGTTGAGCAGCTGCACAGGAAATGAAATGTGGAATGAAATGTCCAGATACAAGAGGCGGGCGGCGTCTTTAGTTCATCTTTTGTTCAAAACAGATCAGAGAAGAGATCGTTGGAGAGGCTCTTCTCCCTGAGCTGTCTTGCTGTTTTTTTTTATCATAACATAAACTAGCTGTGTTAGGAGAGAAAAGTGTCTGTTTATTTGCAGTCTTCTTTATTTTTAGATTGTACAGATGATGAAATTTTGCAGCGTTGTCATATCTTGACAGTTTGTTTTAATGTTATCTTGCCTTGTTATGCATCAGTCTCTTACTTTTCTCTTCTGTTATCTCCTGAACTTACATAACACTGGCTGGCCTAATTTTGATCTGTTTGTCTTCATTCTCCTCTTGATCTTCTTGTGTCGGCACCTGAATCTGTTCAGTCTCACCTTCCTGTCCACAATTTGTTCCTCGTTTGTATCTTTCATAATTTTTTCTCCACACTCTGCTCTGCATCCTCCTCACCTTTTCCTCCTCTGCCATCTCTAGTTAAAGCAGAGGGAGACGTGCCTCCATCGCCAGCATCCTCCCACCACAGCAGCACCCAGGCGCCCAGCCTGACGGAGGAGATAGGGAAGCGCACTCCGCAGGGCAGCCAGAACTCCCTCAATACCGTCAGCTCTGGCAGCGGCTCCACCTCTGGCATCGGCAGCGGGGGAGGAGGTGGAGGGGCGGGGGGCAGCGGCAATGCCGTGATCGCTGCAGCAGCTGCCACCACCTCCTCTCAGCCACCCAATGCCAACTCCACTGCCTCCTCCGGCTTGCAACCATATGACGTGGAAATCCGCCGCGGCGAGAACGAAGGCTTCGGTTTTGTCATCGTCTCTTCTGTGTCGCGGCCTGAAGCTGGCACCACATTTGGTAAGAGATGTCACACTTTTCCGTTTGGAGTGTACTAAAAGTTACAAAATATCTTCAGGCGGCATACTGTTGTTGATCACACATTCAAATATTGAAGAAGTCAGTTCCACTCGGTAAAACATGAAACACACTATCACTGGGGCCTTTTATCTTCCTATCTTCTTTATGGGCTGCCTTTGTATCATCCATGAAACCACTGAACACTAAATAGCCTGACAACCAGCTCAGATTCAAGCTATTTACAGTCCCACCAGATCAATACCAACACTCTTCAAAGAAGTGCTTCTTCTTTCTCATTTTCGTCCGAGCCTGTCAGACCAAGACACTGAAACCCTTTTTTCGCCTGCAGCTGCTGCTACACTCACACAAGGCTTTCATAATTGATCACAAGTGAAGTGGGCCTTACGTAAGGCATTTGTATTATTCAGCTGAACTTAAATGCTTCTGCCGAGCAGGTTGGCACTAAAAGCCTAATGACAAGATGAGAATAAGTGATGCAAGGAGGATAAATACGGGAAATGATCGGTGTGACTAATTATTATTATTTATTTGACAACATCGAATCAGAGAGATGCACTGACTAAGAATCGCCTTGTCAATATTTTTAGGTTATTTTGCATCATATGGCTGAAATGTATATACTGAAAACAATTATTTTGTTCTCACACATCCTTGCATATAAAGCTGTTCAAATTTACTGTTATTGGCTTTCTACAATTAGTGTATTTTCTATGCTATGCGCTGATTGCCCTCCTGCCGTGGCTTCCTGCCTACACCACTATGGCATTCCACTCTTTTCTGTGCTCTTATCTCTGTCAGTGTGGGTGGACTGAAAAGGCACGAAAATGCTCAACTTTTCCAGGTCGGCTTACAAAGTGGAAAAGCTCCTTTTCAAACACCAGAGTAGGAAACATGGGCCGGCAGATAAGCTTTATTTGATTTTACTTGACATGTAACATTTTATGGAAACCCATTGGCTACATGAAAGTTTGAAACTCAGTTTTTTCTCTCCAGTATGTCACTGGCTTATAGCAGTGATGCTTTCAGAAACCAATCCGCCCATACTGTTAGTATTTGGAGAAGCACTTGATTTTGTTGAGAAATGCAACAGCACCTCAGTCCTTCTTTTTCTCTGTCCCTCTCTGACATATACTTTCCTCTCAGTATTTTACAGTTAGATTCAGTTAAGAAGACAGGAAGAGGTCGGGGGGTGAGACAAGTTTGTAGTGGAATAAAAGAGTTGGAGGAAGAAATTAATAATAATGAAAAAGAAGGTAGAGAAAGAGTAGAGTGATTGCACGCTCCTTTTCTCTGCAGTGACTGATGTCAGACTGCAGACGAGGGAGGGAGGGAGAGAGAGAAACAGACCTCAGGGTAGCTGGTGAGATATCAGCTCTGATGTATGTTTGTCGTCTGCAGGTGGAAGAGTTTGGGATGCAGACGACACAACAGTTTTTTCATTATTAGTTTTTTGCTGCCAAGGGACTCTTCATGCAAATGTAATAATGATACCCATTTTAGAAATGTGGTGCCGGAGCAGCTTTAAGTAAAAGGGGAGGATGAGACAGAGAGGGTGGAGGGTGAACATTTCGGATGTAGAGTTGATCTTTACATGAAAAGTCCTGAGAACTACAATATGACAGATTTTTTTGTAGAGCACACATTTTTCCTTCCTTGCTGAAGCTTGCATTTTGTTCTGTCGTTTTTCTGATCGGCTTCTCTCAGTGGCTTTGGCTTTGCTGGCTGTGAATTAACCCTTAACCTTTTGATCCTCTTTCTCTACTTCTTTCCCCCTTTCCCTTCTTTTTCCCCAAACACACACACACACAATCACACATCGCAACATGTCAATGGTGACCATAGCTGGCAATGCATGTGTGGCCATGCCCCACAAAATAGGGCGCATCATTGACGGGAGCCCAGCTGACCGCTGCAGGAAGCTGAAAGTCGGCGACCGCATCCTGGCTGTGAACGGATGCTCTATCACCAACAAGTCCCACTCTGACATCGTCAACCTCATCAAGGAGGCTGGGAACACCGTCACACTACGCATCATTCCTGGAGATGGTGAGTAAAGAATGACAAATAAAGAAATCCCCTTTTCAAGCCAGTTCATTATAATTTGTGATTATATTTGTCTAATAGTCTCTATTCAGCCAAACAATCAGTTTAGCCAAACTATTGATCAAGAGCTTGTTCGTGGAGGTTGTCCAAGTTCGAGTACAGAAGTGACTTTGCTCAGTGGCGCACTAATTGCAGTCAAACAATACAATAATAAACTTTTGTTAATATTATTATGTTGTCTGAGTATATTTGAGGTGCAGGACAAGTTGTCATTTTCCTGAGTGGTTATTATGCATGCTTGTTGTTATATATAGCACGCAGTTTCTTTACTTGCTTTCAAAGTGACTGGAACACCCCCGCAGTGTTGACAGAAATGCTTCTTTGGGTATATTTGGGAACTTTCCCAGCCTTTGGCATGTCCATACTTTTAAATGATAGACAGATGTGTGGGTGTGTGTGTGTGTGTGTAAGATGTCCTCTGTGTATGTGGGTGTGTCTTTATTTGTCAAAGTGGTTTTAAGGAAAAGTTTGTTCACATTGTATGTTGTGCTGTTCAGCTGAGAGCTCTCGCTACTTTGTGCTGACAGATCGCCCTGGCATGCTTCACAAATACTGTTTAATTAAGTGTGTGTGTGTGTGTGTGTGTGTGTGTGTGTGTGTGTATGCGTGCGAGGAAGGCGATACTCCCTGTCAACCTGCGCACTGGTAGAAATTGGAGCTATTTGTCCACCGCTGGTTGCTTTCCAGCTGACTTCTTATGGATGAAAAGGTTTTTTTTTTTTAATGCAGAGCAGTTGATGAGAACTGTGAGCCAAAATTGCTCTGCCAAGAAGACGCAGAGAGCAAGAGAGAAGGCGTCGAGGAGAAATAACCGGATATGCTTTATCGGAAAGTTCTGCTTTGTGTTTATGTGCATGTGTCAAGCAAACAGACGCTGTATGACACGGACACAGAAAGAGTGACAGAAAGATTGTAGCATGTATTTCGAAGTTGTGTCTCTGAGTGACTGTTCTCTCTGCCTCTGTTTACACAAGACTGAGCATGCCTATTTTTGTGTGGATCAATCCTGTCTAAACTTTCTGACATGAATAAATACCATTGCAAGAGGTTCTTCCAAAGTGAAGTCAGGTTCAGCTCCTTTCCATGGAGCTCACCTCCCCTGTGTGGGAACACAGATGGAGTTTTGTGTGACTGATGCACCATACTTCTGCAGTGACAAGGAAAACAGGCATTGGTACTTTTCCTGCACAGTAATGCATGCACAAACAGCTAATGCCTTCAACAAAGCTTGTGTCTGCAGCATAGACTTGAGGCACAGACCAAGCACACCTTGTTGCTTCCAATTGTGTAGGAAGAAGGGAAACAGACGTTTTTTTTTTAAAAACCTGGGGTATCTTATTTAGTGCAGCTTTTCCACTTCTTGTATCCGTTTCTGCTCATCTTTTTCTCCCCTGAGTTTCATATTTTGATTATACCTGCTCTTATTCCTAACTTGGTCCGTGCAGGGCGGGAGGGCATATTGACGGGGCCAGAGAGAAATTACAAAAACAGCTCAGTGCCTTTTTTTTGCGCTGTGAATGTTTTTAAGCGAAAGGGGAGAAAAGAGGCAGTGTGTTGCGAGCAGAACGGAAAGACAGAGAGAAACGGTGCTTATTCGATAAATTTCCAGACGGAAAACCGTCGGAGGGGAGATAAATGGAGAGAGGCAGCAGAATGGAATGAGTGGGTTATGCATATGAGCAGATGGAAGGGCAAATAGGGTTTACAGGGACAAATGTGAGGCTGCAAAAGTGAGAAATGAGTAACAAAATATGTAAGCTAGTAACACTTTGTGGTTCATGTGAGAAATTATTACGGGGAAACATTTATCACACCGAGAACTAGGAGGTTCTCCTCAATTTAGTCTGAAAATGATCCTCGCCCCTACTAACTTTGGTTGACTTTGCACCTCACGGACAATGGACAATCGAAGAGTTAAGCCAACAGGCTTCAAGGGGACCGGTGAAGGTGGAGGAGATGAATAGATGACGGGGGAAGTGAGCGTGAGAGGAATAGTGAGTGTGGGAGACTTAGAAGAGAGGAGTGCAGAGTTGTAATTAAATAAAGGATACCTGTAAATGACCACGAAAGATTCGGTTGTTAAGGAGAAGAAAGATTTCTTTATGCGTCAAGATTGGTGTAATGATGGTCATGATGGCATGATTCATTGATAGCACAAAATGAATGAATGAAGATAAAAGACAGAAGAACCAGAAGCTTTTATGTCCCTAGAAGGCTGCAAGTGTGTATCTGTTTCCTGTTTGACAATTCACAGGCAGACAAGAGGAGTTGCAGTCCGCAGTGGGATGTACACCTTTCAGAAATAAAACACAATTGGACAAGTACCTTGACAAAATGGTTGATAGCACAAATGTAAACCGCCGTATTATTACAGTGTCCCGGATCTTGGCTACGTGGTGGAGAAAGCCTGGTGGCTGGTGGAGCTGGTGGTAGTCCCCCGTAGGTCAGCTAATGTTTGTAGCTGATAGGTGCTGAATCTACAGCAGTGTTTCCGCTGAAAAATGAAAATGTTTCACGTTTGAAAAATCTATTTAATTCCCTCTTCCAGGACACCAGAGACACTTCTATTGTTATGGAAATGATTGAAATTAGAAGCTCTTCTATGTGAAAAATGTCTTACACTGGTGAACATGAAAAGCAATCATTGCAGCAATTTTTGAAACAGCTCTAATGTTTCTTCTTTTTACCCATGCTATAATGGTCGTGTTGGTCTGTCGATCGGTCGTTTTGTTGGTCCAACAGTTTGGTTCAGACTGAAATATCTTCACAGTTACTGGATGGATTACCATGAAATTTGGAAGAAACATTCATGATGACCAGGCAATGAATCCTGCGGACAATGGTGATCCATTGAGTTTTCGTCAGGCACCATCATCAGTTCCAAATTTCCGTTTTTACCAGTACTGGCAAAAAACAGTATGGGTACCAAAAACCGACTTTCCTATAATTCATATGTTGGCATGCTGACATAAGCATTTAGCTCAAAGCACTTCTGCGCTAAAGTACAGCCTCACACACCTGCTAGCATGTCTGTAGACTCTTTCTATAAAGCCAGTTTGGTTGCTTTAGCGTGCAGATAGAAACATACCAAATTTTATTATGTGTCAATTCAAAATTTGACTGTTGGATGGAAAAGTTGCAGCAACTGTTTTCTTCTTCCCCAGAGTCATCAAATGCATCTTTGTTGACCAATGCGGAGAAGATTGCCACTATAACCACCACTCACACACCTCAGCAACAGGCTGCACCTGAGGCCAGGTAAGGGGCACACTGGGAAACACAGTGTAAAATGTTGAGTAATTTTTGGGGGGATCTTTAGTATTTCCCACTGTTGACTCATATCTTTGTGTCTCAGGAACAACACCAAACCAAAACAGGAATCGTTTGAATTTAAAGCCCCACCAGGCCCTCCACCTCAACCCCCGACACAACAAGTCTCACCTCAGGTAAGGAAGGACACTGCAGTCATCCACTCACCCGTTCCTTCATTCATACATACATCCATTTCATGTCTCCAACAAACACTCCAGCAATACGCACCATTCCGTCAACTTTCTACCCACATCCACATTCATCTCTTCATACAGCCATCCAGCTGTTCTAGCATTTTAGCAATCCTCTGTCCCTTTATGCATCAACCAATCGCCCCACCCACCTTCCCAAGGACAAACAAAGTGCATTATTTATTTATTTATTTATTCCTTTACCCGTCTATCTGATGGCGTTATCGCAGTCCATGCATTAAGGAAAGTCTGTTTGCTTTCAAAGTAACCCCTCAGTCCACTGTGTTCACTGCTGAATTAATCTGGTGGTGTGGAGATGGCTCTCACAGATAGCATTGATCCCTCAGCAGAGGAGATTAGGAGGGCGAGAATACAGGAGCTGCCGGTCCTTGTGGTGCCCGGTCTCTCTCTCTCTCTCTCTCTCTCTCTCTCTCTCTCTCTCGCTCTCTCTCTCGCTCTCGCCCTCTCTCTCTCTCTCTGTGTCCACCCAAAGCCCAAGGCATCATTAAATCAGCATCCTTACACCTGAGCATATGCATGTCTGGCACTCCTATAAATTGGTGTGACTTTACTGAAGGTGGCATTTGTCCCATGCTCCTGAAATGGGGGCCCATTTCAAAGGACACACACACACACAAACTTCAAATCTGAATCACAAACCTTGATGCAAATGTGTCTTTCTCCCTCCCTTTTTTTCCTGTGTGTGTGTGTGTGTGTGTGTGTGTGTGTGTGTGTGTGTGTGTGTGTGTGTGTGTGGTCTGCTTCCATCAGGATGCTGAGTTCTACTCAGTGGACCTGGAGCGAGACAACAAAGGCTTTGGATTCAGCCTGCGGGGAGGCAGAGAATACAACATGGACCTGTACGTGCTGAGGCTAGCTGAGGACGGAGCAGCCGTCCGCAACGGAAACATGATGGTACAGACATACCGCACTAACGACATTCACACACCAAAAATATATATTATTTTGCATATTCTATGCATTATATCAGAAGAGTTTGTTGTTAAAGTGACACTAAATACACAGCTTCTGAAAACAGCTGTACAATATCTACTGTAGCTTTGGAGGAGTTTTCTATAGTAATAGATAACCCCTGATGATGTCATTATGGTTATCTCGCTTTGTTGTAGGAGATTACAAATATAAGATGGACTGCCTTTACAAACTAGTGCTTTTTTGGAGCCTGACCCTAAGTAACTATGTCATGTATGAAGAAAATACCTGGGGAATTTCTTGATCAGGGCAGTACATGCTAATCATTACTGTAAATGTTAACAAACGGTGAGAAGGGGACAATGAGGAAAAGTAGGTCTCCAGTAATATAGTGAATAGTAATTTATGAACTGCGGGAGAGACATTTGCATGCATCTCCAAAATGTCAACTATTCAGGAGCTAGGAAAATTGGCCTCATTTTCAACTTTGTAACAGTGCATTCTTCAGATAATCCAATGGGTTTTAAAATGTTTTTTTCACTTAAGCAACACATAATCCTTCAAATCACCAAAATTGGAGATATGTGGTTTTCATTAAATAGGGCTGCACATTTCCACACTTGCAGCACAACATCTCAAATATGATTAGATTTTGACAAATTTTATGTATAGATTCTGATATGATAATTCCCTACTTTCAGGCACAGTCTAAGCCCAGTTGACTGTGTTGATTAACAAGAGGGCTGATGATACTGCCTTGTAAACCTTACAGTCATCAGAATAATGTTATCTGTCAATATAATTGCTTGTGCATAATGTATCCTCCTAATTATTGCAAGCTGTACTTGACTGAATATAAACACAGTCTCCTCCAGGCTTGTGCACGCAAGTTCACAGCGCAATATCAAAACACAAGGCACACAAACATTGCAGAATCATGAAGCATACTTGCTGACAGAATATGTACATTTTAATTAATTAACACATACATGCTGCAGACGCTGTCATGAAACTGTAATATTTAACCTTTATTTTGATTAATTGCGTAAACCAGTAGCACTTCCTCTGGGCTGCTTGACTAAATATACAATGCAGGATTAATTGGTTCTCCCCAATGTGTTTGCATGGGAGACATATGCAGAGAGAACCTGATGGCAGATACTGTGTATGCATGTGAGCTATAAGGGATTTTTTGATATGTTACACTACATTTAGAAAGTGTGTGGGTGTACATGTATTAGCACATTTGTACATGCATATATGAATACATATGTGTGTTTGTTCACCTTTATTAGCACAGATATTAATAGTAGCAGCTCTGTGAGGCAGAAAGAGGTGTCAGTGAAAGATCCATATTCTGCCAGAGAGGAATTCCCTCAGCGCAGACAGCACTGACGGATAACTTGAGGCGTGGAGGCAGAGTCGGGAAGCATAAAGTGTTTCTCTCTCTCTGTGTGTTTCCACTCTCAGCGTCTCAGTTGCTGCTTTTCACCGCAATTTGCCATCTCTGGAAACTGTTGATTTAGAACAAAAATTGTTCCTGCTGTGTGGTTTACCATTCAGAGTGTTCGATATGTAATTTCTGCTCAATCTGTCCTCCCTTTCCTTCCCTTCTGCTGTCATCATGTCCCTTTGAACCTTTGTGCCTCTCATCCTTCCTCTTGTGTACTTTCTTTCCCACTGTCACTTGTTTCCCGCATTCTGTCTTGCTTGCTGTCTCCTCTCCTTTTTCTGGCTTTTGCTGTCTCTCTTTTTACCTCTTCTCCCTTCCATCTTCACCTGTCACTCTTCTCTGCCTCCCACCTTTTGCTCCCACCCCTCTCTTCCTTTCCTTCCTGGCCTTTTTCCTTTCCCTAGGTTGGCGATGAAATCCTGGAGATCAATGGCGAGAGCACCAAGGGCATGAAGCATGCGCGAGCCATTGAGCTCATCAAGAGTGGAGGACGACGCGCCCATCTGGTGCTCAAGAGGGGTGACGGCTCGGTGCCTGAATATGGTGGGTCAATCTACGAAAACATTCCCTTCTCCCCCATCTTCACGCCCTGAGCGAGGGGACGCCCAGTGGACGGTGATGGGTCGAAGGGAAAAGAACTATATTACCATCCCAGGACCCTTCACCCATCCCTGGGACAAACCCACCCGGGAGGGGGAGGGGGGTTGGTTGGTGTTGGGTGTCTTTCTGGTGAAGGTCACTCCTGGGCTTTGGGATTGTTGGGGGGGGGGGGGGAGCAGGGGTGGAGGTGCTCTTGTGGGTGCTGTTGCCCCCTCCTGCTGTCACCTACTCTCAGTTTCCATGTCATCCCGCTGTCACTTTTCACCTTCTGGCCGCTGAGCAAAAGCACTCTGCTGGGACTTTACAGAAAGGTGGTGGGTCTGATTTCAGTGCTACATGAAAACAGAAACTGTTTACAGGGTTTGAATGACCACAGTAGTGAAAATTGATGTTTCTTGTGGGTAAGAAGTAATATTGAGGGCTCCAAATCCTCATTAAACACTAATTTAGCGTTAAGAGGAAAATAACACTTGATCCACCGCATCCCATGATAAAGTGGAACATTTCGCAGCTTTGGTTAGGACGTGACGCAAACGTATTTATGATATTTATTGAAGGTGAATGTAAGCTACTGAACTCTTAATGTTTTTACGTGAGAACTGTATTGAAAAGAGAGAAGAGAAAATCTCACTATACTGTTCTTGACATTACTCACTAATCCATGGATTTTATTTGCACCCACTGTTAATGTCATTGAAAAGCTGTGACGATAGGAACTCCACCCATCCCCCATTCAAAAAGAAAAAGAGTCGCTCCAATTATATAGACGTTTTGTACAGTGATGAAAAGAATAGAGGCAAGTATTTTTGTTTCATGTACAGAGCCTTGAATCGAAGCCACATATTAATGGATAAAAGTCTATTGCTGCATGAACGTGTCAAAAGTGTAAATTTGATTTCCCCCCGTTGTCTATTTTCCATAATATTTATGGAGCGTTTTCTTTTTTATCGTATAGACCAGTTTTGATTGATAGTCACGAGTCATCATAAATGTTTTCATTTTGTTACTTTATTTTTTTTTGAGTGGAGATTGCATTTGCCTGTTTTAAAATGTTCATCAATGTAATTTTATTTTCGCCAAGAATGTGCTGTCTTAACCTACACCAATATGACATCATGTGAACTTGTATATTTTTGATCATTGTTTGTACTTTTTTTAGTTGGCACAACCTTTTACAGTCTTGCCAGTATTTCTTTTGATTTCTGTCAGCAATGTAAAACTGCTTCATATGCTGTTGTTGTGGGTGTGCGAGTATCACTGTCTTTATTTTTTGGGTTTGGGTTTCTGCTGCTTCTTTGCCCACATGTTTAGGTGTGTGTGGGTTAATGTGTCTGAGTGTGTGTGCGCTTGGTTCCAGGACTTTTCTCTGTAACTGATGGTTTCCACTGAAGGGTTTGGGCAATTTCCTGGTCTCTTTATTCTGAATGACTCAATGATCAAATAAACAAATTTTTTTTCATTGAAAATCAAAACAATAATTCTCCTTTTCTTCCTTCAAGTTGGTTCCAAGTGATCTAAACCCTGTGCTCTTCTCTTTTTTTTCTGTTTTTTTTTTATATCTTTCTTTCTTTCCATGTTGCGCTGGGCTTTTGTCTTCCTTCAGGGATGGTCGCTCCCCATCTCACTGCATGTATGAGAAATGACAAGATGGGGGAGGCCTCTGTCCTCCAAAATCAGACCACGGTTTGTAACTGTCCTCCCCTGTCGCCGGGCTATCCCTCTCTCTTTCTCTCTCTCTTTCTCCATGCTGATTTCTGTGTGGTGTGGCCTCAACTCACCCATGCCCATGCTCTACTCCATGCATACAAATCCATTCACCCAAAATGCCTTGCCAGTACTGCCATAGCTGATGTATGGATACTTCATGCATTTAACCTTCGGGCAATAAGTTAAAAGGTGAAATGAGTGTTAGTTTGTTCATGTTAAAACGTCTAGGTATTCACACCACTTTAGACCACCAGAGAACACCCTATTTGTTAGTTAGTGCTAGTTTTCTGCTGTAGCTTTATTTCTACAGTTTGTAGTCTTCCCTTAAAACGTAGACCTCAATACGTACTTACAAGTAGAACTGGTTAGACTAAACAACTGTAAGGTTTAATGCTAAGAATCTGACAATAAACAAAGCGGTGGTTGCGGCTCCTTATGTAAATTATTTTGTGAGACTAACAGGGTGAAATTCCTGAAGGTAACATAGTTTACAATGGATGCAGAACATTTTATTCTTCATGTCTTTGTAAAATGCCACCTAAACTGCATAGGCTGTTAGAGCAGTAGTTTTTGGATCTCATCTTGAGCATTTCTTTTGATTTTAACATTTACAAAGTGTCTAAGGCATCATGACAGTGCATGAAAGAGCATGGCTAATCAGTAAAATCAAACTACATCATCAACATGCAGCACGTTGGCACTGACTGTAACCAGCATCCAGTCCAGCCGCCTGACCAGCCAAGTTCTGTTCTGCTTCAGCGAGGTGACCCCAGGTAGACCTGGGAACAGGTTTGTTGTGGGTAACAAGTCTCTTCAATCAATGGCTGCCTTTGTGTCACTGCCTTTTATTCTCATGTATAAGCAACACTAATGTTTTACCATTGGCTGTACCATCTTACAACTAGACATCTTTGCTGGCATCAACATCAGAATGGCTTCCATTGGAAATGTTCTCAGTTTTATGTAACTTATGTTATATGTCATCATTAATGTGAAAGCAGAAAAGAGCTTTTAAAGTCTAGATGCATGTTTGATCCCCCTGCCCTCGTCTGTCACACTGTGTTGCAGACGGCAGCCCCAACGACGACAGCGCAGCCAACCCAGCCTCAGGGTTACAAAACGCTGCGGAAGTGAGCACCCTGCCCCCAACCAATGCACCAACAGAGTCAAGCCACCCACCAGAACCCCACCAATCATCCCGGAGCAAGAAGGAGCCGACCCACCAGTCTACTGGCACCGGCAAGCACCACCATTCCAACCACCGCCACCGCTCCCCCAACAAGAAAACCAGCAGGGGGAAACACAAGGGGAGAAAATCCACAGGGAGGGAAGTGTCCAAGTCCAGGAGGAAGGATGATAAGGGAAGTGATGGCCACCGCCACCATTCCAGCGGGCACCACCGTAGCCGCCACCGTTCCCCTGACAAGGGGCACAGTCGGTCGCACAGTGCAGAAATCACCCTGGATGACCGCAGCAGGGAACACCGCCATGGCCGCTCACCTGAGAGACGCCACGGTCAGCACTCATCCTCTCATCACCGCCACCGCTCACCCTACAGCTCACCTCACCGCCACAGGTCCCCCCACCGCTCTCGGCACCACTCCCCCACCAGACGCCATGCCCACTCATCAGACCCATACCGCCGGTATGCCTCCCCAGAGAGACAGGGCCGAAGCAACGGGAAGCCCAATGGAAACGAGGCTGTGTTAAAGGAGCCACCTAAGACTCCTGAACTCAGCCTCCCTTTTGAGGACAGCGTCCTTCGTGAGCCCCCGGCCCTTGACCGCCTGAACAGGGAGGTCACCCTTCCACCGCTGCGCAGGGAGAATCGCCCTTATGGGGAGGACAGTCTGCTGATGAGAGCGTCCTCCCTGGAGAGGGCCTACCTGGAGGACAGCCTGCTGAGGGACGTGGCATCCCGCGGCCAGAGAGATGCTTACAGAGACACCACCTTGCCTAGAGTGCACACCCCCAACTCAGATTCAGCCTACAAGAAGTACAGCTCGCTGCTGAGGGGGCGCTCACCTGAGAGGATGGAGTGGGATGGGCGTTACGCCAGCCGAGGTAGTTCCCCCGAGCCGCGGTACCGAACCCGCAGCCTGGGACGCGACATCTCCCCGATCAGGAGCTCCAGAAGGGATGACTCGGAAGATGAAGAGGACGATGACAATTTGGTAGCGGCTAAGGTGAGAGAGTACTACAGCACACTCAAGACCGACACCGGTCGCTCATCCAAGCCAACGCTCCCTGAGCCCAAGAAGACCTACAAGGATAACCCCAAAGACCTGAGCATCTGATTGGACGGCTCTCAGCTTATTACAGCCACTACCCACAAAGCACCTCAAGTACTCACTCCCATTACCACTTGGTTCTACAGAAATGCACCCAATTTTGAACACACACATAGATACACACACCAGACAACACACATAAACTCATACACACACGTAACAATGTTGAGTTACTAACAACTGTGTCTGTCACAACGACAGTGATTCCAAAATGACTTTTGAAAGCATTTTTTTCCTTTTTTTAATTGTATCATTCTTTTTTTTCTTCTTGTTTTTTGTTAAGCATTCTACATTTACAGTAACTGAAGACTTTTCCAGAAAATGTAAAACCATAAAAAACAATGATGTGCCTAACAGTTCCATTAATGAGCGATATTTTGTTTTTGATTTGATATGTGACGGGAATTTTGTGCCGCACTGTCAGATGATAAAATGTATGTACTTTTCCAGGATCCCCATGGAAGTACTGCGCACCTGGATCACTGTAACCGGTGCTCACAATGATGCTGTGCATGTCTTTACCGGTTTCAATGTCTCTCTCTCTCTCTCTCTCTCTCTCTCTCTCTCTCTCTCTCTCTCTCTCTCTCT
>JAVQJL010102520.1:0-36724 GCA_036024295.1 Nannoperca obscura
CCCCCCCCCCCCCCCCCCGCTACATCCTTTCCTTTCTCCCCAGGCAGAGTGGCTTTCCCCCGTGTGATCAGGAAGGGTAAGCCCCCTCTCCCCACAACACCAGCCTTAAGGGCGATTGAAGCTGAAGAGCAGTCAACCAGCACCGCTCACACCATTACCCTGCTGTTGAATGACCATGAGGGTGGACTACTAGTCAGCATGTCGGATGGACAGCTATGAAAATCTGTCTTGTTAACCAGGCGTGAAAGAATGGGTACATGTATGTTGCAAGTCCTCACCTAAAGTATGTATAAGGGGGTCAAATTAGTTCACTGTGCACCTCTCCTTGCCCAACACCTTATCCCTTCACTATGACTGTACTTGTTATAACTAACACATAAACTATGATTTGGAGAACAGGGGCGGACAAATGAAAAATCCCAGGCTGAGTGAGCAGCGCTGTTGTTAATGCACCCTCTCAACGCGATGCTGATTGGTGAAATGGCTGAGGCAGCAGGTAAATGTGGGCTGCTGTGTATTGATGTATTGATGGGCCCTCTTTTGTCCATTACACCCAGAGCTGCTGTGATGGTGCGTGGGCGTGTGTCTGGTTGCCACCGGCCTGGGAGACCATTAGTTTCGCTATGTCAGAATTCGAAGGGGAATATCGACAGTCCACCTGGGGCAATCCATAGGCACAGATCTCTCACTCCCCTCTGCCATCTATGGTAATGGGTCCACAGTGAGTCACAAACTTCTGCTGTGGGACTCTTGTGTTCTCTGTTATATCACCTCGCCTAGTGTATTCCAGCATTGTAAACAGGAGAAAAATCAACTGTTGCTTTGAGCGTAGAGAAGGAACACAAGTGAGTCAGCCAGGCTCCTATCTAAATTGATTGTTAGATGTTAGATAGTTGGAGTAATACATCTGCCAACAAAATAGTTTTCTTGCTTGCTGACTTTATGCGAGTTGCATACAGCTGTCTTGTCCTTCATTCAGCCAGTTTCTTTATGTTCTGGTCAGACGCTGGTTGCTGCTCCTTGAGGATGAGAGATGGAGGCCAGACCAGGGTTTCTCGTATGCGGCAGCCAACAGGGTGGGACCTCGATTAGCCAAGCACACTGCAGTCATTGGACCGAACTCTCGGGACTATCCCATGTGATGTCACCCACAATGTGAAGTCATTCAGCGGGGAACAGCCAGATGTTTTCAGGGATAGAGCCTCTTTTTTCATGTCAAGTATCCCCAAGTAGAAACACTTAAGATGCCTATCTGATAACAGTTGTGTCCTTGGGGCAAAACCTACATCTGTAAGAATAATGGCTGTCCATGTCTACATTTGGTAACTGCGAGGAGAGTTAAACACAACCATCCCCTTTCTATTCTACTAATATTTTGAGGTATTATACTCCCTGTGGTCATATGTTCCTTTTGGGTGTTTTCTTTCACAAAGGGCAGTTTCACAGGGATTCAGTGACTTGCTCAAGGGCACACAGGCAGAGGCTGTCAAATAGTCAAATTGATTCATAAAGACAATATGACAAGAGAATCTGAGAGCACTTAGACTAGACTACATAATTATGCGACGGTGGATGTTATCGAGTGTGTTGCCATTGTTACTTTAAATGTTGCTGCCGCAAGGAATTGTGTGATTGCATTATCTCCTTTCCTTTTGTAAAAGATGGTCCAATGTTCCCTATGCTAAAAGAGATAAGAAAGGAAGCGTTGAAGCACCCTTCCTTAGCATTTTGGGAAGTCCACCAGCTCTTATCATGGCTGCCACTTAGATACTTCCAGGTCATTTCACTCAGTTAGGAAAATACGAATCGACCACAGCCATAGTTTCACCAAGGACACCCTGTAGCCTTAACTCCTGCTTTAGGGCAGCATACATCAGTGCTGACACGACCGGCCACATTCTGTTGTTATTGGTTCTTGGTGCATCTGTACGACTCATCACAGCTGCACAGTTATACAGGTAGGACTCTATTAGAACTAAGACAGTTTGTAATTAAACCAGCGTGAATAGAAGAGGAGCTTGCTCTTTGTTTCTCTGACACTATGGTGGCTGAACTAGGTCAAACAGCGCCGTGGTTTGCCTGTGTGAGCTCCCTGTAGTTCAAGGGGAATTCCACTGGGCAGTGCATGACCCTGAACACTGGCCTTCCTGTTCAACTGTGGTAATATGCTCTGTAGCCGAGAGGAAGAGGAAAGAAAGACAGATCTGTGCAAGGACTAGCTCTTCTTGTCACAGCACCACACCAACATGAGTGTGACTTGCGTTGATGGTTGTGTTAGAGCTGACTGTATGTATATATGTGTGTGTGTGTTTGTGTGCACCGGTGTGCAGCTGTTGTCAGATAGATCAGTGATAACACTCTTGCTTTTAATAAACTCAGCAGGAGTGTGTATGTGTTAGTGTCATAGTGTGTGTGTGTGTGTGTGTGTAGCTTGCTGAAAGGTCCTGGGCGTGTGATTGATGGGAGCTTTAATCCAGTAAACACATGCACACACACAATTACACACACACACACACACACACACACACACTGGAGGTGGAGAGAGGGGTGGTCATATGCAGCAAAGCTCCGCTAACATTATTCATCCTGTGTTCATCTGTGTGAGTCCACCGTTCCCCATATTGATGAGACAGGCTGTGTGCATCAGTCACTTTATGTACACGCACACACAGGAACACATTAAAGAGCAGAAAATGGAGGCAATTTAGAACATTTAGCTCTTTTTCTTTTGTCTTTCTTCTTTTTTTACTTCTCATATCCTCCACTTCTTGACATTTGTTGTTTGGATGATGGGGTGATTCAGAGAAAAGAAGGCTGGGAGAGGGCGGCAGAGAAGGACAGAATGTAGGGAGAGAGCAGGCAGGGAGGAGGAGAGGTTATTTTGGAGTCTCTGAACTGTAATCACCACCTACAGCTGCTTCCTCCCAGGTGCTCCAACTGGACATCAACAGAGAGAGGGAGGGAGTAAGTAGAGAACAGAGAGAGAAGCTGGCTCTCCAGAGGAACAAGAAATACTTATGTACTTGAGGTACTGTTTGTCTTTTTATAATTAGCCCCAGTTTCCATTTATCACTACATAACTAACCTTAACTGCATTCTAATATCTCCCTTTTTTCCACCTCAGACAGATTGCAGTGTGTTTCCACTGATCTCCTCCTAGTGAGCGCCTGCAGGCAAGGGGAAGTTTTATCTTAGGAGTAGAAGGAAGTTGAAGGGGCTATCACAGAGCTGACACAACACTTCCAGTACCTGACAGAGGAGACAGGATGGTGACTACTTTCAGAGGAAGCCAGTCTGGCTGTGACTTATGCCAGACAGTGTGCCAGACAGTCACTTGCATAAAAACAGCAAATGATCTACAGGTGAGACCAAATAACCAGCTGCTTTTGGTCTATGTGGTAACCTGGTCTACCGTAGCCATTTATTAATATGATATTGAAAAATGAAAGAATTTATGAATTACCATTCGTTGATATATAAATGTATGTATGGTATTTCACACAGAGTGTAACATTGGTACAGTGTACTTAATTCCACAGTGTCATGGAGGGATATGTCTAGGTTAATCTGATAACCTAACACTGTTAACTCATTAGCTGGCTCACTTCAGCCCAAGACCATGTAATGTGCCGATGAGTCCTGATTTCTTCAATGGCCTCCTTGGTGTCCAATTGAAATGGGTTCATCATCTGACATCTGAGGCTACATCCACACTAATTATATAAGAACTGGGACTTCATGAAGGCTTACAGGGTGTGACTCACAAGCACACAAGCGGGAAGACACTCATGAACACAAGTTTATGTACATGAAAGCAAAGAAAGTAACCAACAAATGTATTACCACTAATGTTCCACAGTGCCTTCACCTATGATGTATGTTTTAAAAATCTTCCACTATGAGGCACAAACACAATCAATCAAACACCTAACAGCCGCACCCACTCACAGTTCATAGGTGTTGCTGTGTGAAACCTTCCAGGCCAGAAAATACATCATACAGTGGTTCACATGTGTTATAGCAAAACCTTCCCCAGTTCCACACCAAGCGTCTTGTGTTCAAATAAACCCCTCCATATGGAAGGTTGCGGGTGCGTCCCTGTAAGTCATCCATTGCAGCCTCCCATTATTGTCCAATAAAAGCAGCTGGCGCCATGTGAGCTGCACATGTCACCACCAACAGCCTCAGTGTCTGCTGCATTTCCAGCCTGCACATGGTGGATCCACCACCAAATGTGGGTTAATAACCACTATAGCAAATACACAAACTACATTACAGTGAAAGATAAATAGAGATAAATACCTAAAAGACAAATGAAAGCAACAATGCATTCTCATGTAAATGTATAGGAGGCAGCCTGCCATAGTGTTTAACTTTGAATTACCAAGTTCCCTGCACTAAAGACAAACCAAACAGCATAGGAAAACACTCAAAATCTTAAGATACTTACATTTTAGGGCTTCAAGTCAAGCCTAGCAAAAAAATGCTCAGAGCCTGGTCAAACAAGCCTGTCTGATAAGCACGCAGTGGCATCAAAACCTTACAGATTATAGCTTACCATCAAATCAGTCAGTGCACTGCTGCAATGGACAGGCACCTGCTACTTTACAGTAATGCCTATTATCCACGGGGCTGGTTAGGGCAGGACATGTGTGTGTGTGTGTGTATGGGCCTTCGGGGCTGATCTGGCC
The DNA here is from genome assembly GCA_036024295.1 of Nannoperca obscura. NCBI lineage: Eukaryota > Metazoa > Chordata > Actinopteri > Centrarchiformes > Percichthyidae > Nannoperca > Nannoperca obscura. Next base: position 4,692 of record JAVQJL010102520.1, read on the forward strand.
CTCTATACACAATAGCTTTTCATTAGTGAGAGAGGTCTCCATGAAACAATGGGATGCTGGGTGATACCTGGAAAAGCTGGACTGGTTGTTTTAAGCTCTCTGATGTTTGCATGACCGTCTGTGAGTGTGTGCCAACATGTTTCTGCAGATACCAGAGGGTTAATATACACCTGGCCTGTAGTTAGCTATGTGCATGTGCTTATATTTGTGCAGCTTTGTATACCATATAACCCCAGCGTCATGCTAACTGACAGCTAACAGTGTATTTCTTTTAATATAGTGTTACAGTGGCACAGTGCCAACCTCACCCCTCCCAAAACATACTGTCACAGTGGTGCAGTTTGCTGCCTCTCTGCCCTCACCCTCCTCTTCCAGCAGCAGCGTGAGGATTAAAGGAAAATCCTGACCTCCTCATCAACCTCTCTTTAATGCCTCCGCTCATTTTAAATGGCTCCTCCAAAACTAACTGGCTGGATTACTGCTCAGGTGCTCACCCAATCCCTCCCACCCTCCCACCTCTGCTGAACATTAAAGAACATCACATTTTGTGTACACACCGATGCACCCAATGACACAGATTCCCCATACTCTGTAAATACAAGTAAAATGCAGACACATGCAAAGATGCACTAACATGCCAAGGAATCTGTTTCAGGCATCGATAATCTTTGTTCCCACAGGGCTCCAGCCAATTGTACCATTTACTTTAATTGACTGAGATGCAGCAAGTACAGTCCAATGAGGGTTAAGAGAGAAAGAGAATCACAGTCATCGGGATATGCTGATATTCACTTTACCTGCACAGCACACACACACCTCGCTACACCCTCAAAATTCCACCAGCGGGGCAGAAATGCTCAATCCTGTCTGTCTCCCTGCCAGAGTCGCTGGCGTAGCACTTTTCTCCATTTATATTGCCATTCTTAACCTTTATCTCACTCTGCTCCTTCCATCGTCTGCTGTCCTCTTCTCTTTATCTCTCCTTTTTTTCTTCCAAACAGGCTCCTCACAGGGAAACAAGATTGTAAAGGTGGGAGATGCTGATATTGTTTGGCCTGTGTGTGTATGTGTGTGTATACATCAAGTACTATATAAGTGAGCCTAGAGGCTCATATCCGTGGCAAGATTTTGGCATACTGCCAGCTAAATGGCACTGCTGGAGGCATGGGTGCATGTCTGTGTGTATGTGTTTGTGCCTCTGTTTTACAGTATAAATATTTCAAGAAGATTGCAACGTTTTTACTTCCTTTTTAGGCCACTTTGAAAGTAGCATGAGACCAAATTTAATAAACGAGAAAACAATTACATCTGCAGACCTATCATTACATGGATCTGAACTGAATACAGAGCGTGTTAAATTCTCACTGGTGCCACAGAGCTAAAAAAAAGACATCATAAAAAGACTGCTCAAGACTTACAGACTTTTTTATGCAACAGCAACCATACCCCTGTATTATATTTGTGTCTTCCTACAGCCTTACCATATGGTCTGTCTTGTCACAAACTGGACTCACAGGTATCAGGAGAGGCATGCATATTTCATTCACGCTTACCTACTGGTTATTACACTTGCACTGTGGCCGTTTGTCTTTCTAATGGGGGGTAAGCGACTACAGGCAGAGAACAACTCTCATGCTCCTTTAATGGGAATGAATAAAGGATGAGTCGAGGCTCAGACACCAGGTTAAGACGCTGTTTAGCACCTCTGGCCCAGTGCCCAGTGTTAAAGGCAGGGACGAGAGGAGGGAGGACAAAGAGAAGAAGACATCAGGTAGAGAATCGGGATGCACTGATGGTGAATGATAGAATAGATATATTGCTGGCTTAAGTGTAACCTGGTGTAAGAAGAGGACATTGTGGCAAAAAGGGGATTTCTTTCCAAAATGAACTGTAGCAGGGAAGCAGTTACAGCAGAGAAAGCTTCTTGTTGACACTGAGTCTGGTTCCATACGCCTCCACAAACCTCTTCTCTTTGATCCACCTTGGGAGAAAATGAAAGGCATTGAAAGAGAAAAAAACAAGAAGGAACAGAGACCTGGAAAGAGGGATCTAAAGCAGTGCCTTAATCATAGTGCTGGTTTTGGGGAGAAGGTATGAGGGTGGTATTGGGACACTGTGCCATGGCAGCGCAGCTTACTCAGCTATGTCAACAGTCATCCATCAGAAGCCATTGTGGGCTGAGCGAGCAGAACAGGCTGCGCAATGGTGATGGCTGAACCTTCCAGTCTGCTCCCTCAGACAGAGTCATAATGGCTGCCACCTGACCTGAGTTACAGGGAGTAGAAAGACCTCATGGCGGCAGCTGGCAGCACCTGTGCTCAACAGTCAGATCACCACACCAAAACAACCCTGAAGGATTAGACTACTACTGAGGGTGGAGTCTAAGGGTGACTGAAGAAGCCACAGACCCTATTCAAGATGCTTTTCTCCCTGCAGTGGGACCAGTGGAAAGTAAACTGTAGCTGCTGTGAAGGCCAAACCATTCCATACATATGAAAAGTGACATCTTGTACCACCAGCTTTTCATAAGCTTACATACATACATACAACACCTGACATTGCAATACAATACTGAAATGAAGATAGGTAGCAATACAATAGTCAAATTACTCCTCATTTCACAAAAAGCAGTAACAACGTGTTAAGTACTGTTTGTTGATAATGTCAGCTACCGTTCTGCTAACTGTACAGCTCCTTTTTCACAAAAAAATGCACACCAGTGTGAATGCAGCCTCCTGCACTTTCAAGCTTTAAAAGTCCAGGGAGTGTTTGAGGAGCTGTGGGTGATGGCTGGTGCCATGTGACATGGTGTGAGTGCATCTTATTTTAGAGTGAGAGGTTGAGATAAGGTGTTAAAAGTAGGGGAGGGAGAAGAATGCTGAGCTGTCCTTGTAAGCCTCGATGCACGGTGGATGTCATCTCCTCTCCCAGGTTTAATTCTTTGATTACAACCGCTAAAAGATCGCCCCTGTAATAGTCTGTCCTTTTCTTTGAGTGATCCTGACCTCTGCAAGTACTCTCTCTCTTTCTCTCTCCTCCCTCTGTTTTCTTCTCTCTCTCTCTCTCTCTCTCTCTCTCTCTCTCTCTCTCTCCCTCTCTCTCTCTCTCTTCGTGATTCGTTTTTTTCCCCTCTCTGGCTGGTTGTAATCAGACTCAACAGGAGCTGATATCAGGCTGCTGCTGCTGCTCTGCTTCTGCAGCCACGAGACGCTGCTGCTGCCCCCACTATCTGTAGCCAACACACACACACACAGAATTTTTAGAAACCTATTACGGGCACAAAACTACAACACACACTGACAGATCCAGATGCACACATGAGGACAAGCTCAGCAAGAGATCTGTGTACAGGCTGCTCTAAAGCCCACACAGACTTATCGAAACAGATACAAATAAACGCTTAAATATTAAATGATATGCACAAGACAGTGAACCAAGACACACAACCAAAACACTCAAAACATACTCAAAATCTCGTGCAAATAGACCCGAAAATAGCCACACTCACACACACACACACACACACAGACAGACACACTGAATGCACCCACTTTTGCAAAACACACACACATACTCTGCTAAACATTATCAGCTGCAAAGCACACACAAATGCACACACACACACAAAATAAATTATAGTCCTCACACAGGCCGCTTCATCTTGTGAAATGCACGTAAAAATATGAATTATATTCAATTTATATATACCGTATAAGAAAAGGAAATACATTTCCAGCTGCCATCTCTGTTTGGTTGAAAGAAAAGAGTCGCAAAAGAATGTTGTGTGTGATATTTTTCTTACCAAAGAATCTTTTAGGTGAGGAGAAACGAGTTAAGTGCTGTCAAAAGACATTTTCCAGTGTGGCTTTGTATTTATCTTGTTTATATTGTAACTCAAATGTAATCATCGGTGCAAAATGATGATTACATAACGTGCACACACTGGGAGCTGGGTAAACCGTGGCATGTCATCACTGCTTCCCACCTGGTACGATATTCTCTGTATGTTATTGTAAAGAATGGATTTGTCTGCTTTGTCTACACAAACCGTGTGGGCTTTTTCTACAACAGCTCCTTCTTATGATCGCTTCTTTTGATTTGGGTCTTTCTGGTGCGTGCATCACTCGGCTCACACTGGATCTCCCTGTTCACACATTCAGACTCTTACAGTTATTTACAGCCGGTTTGGCCGATTCTGCTCACAATGCCAGAACTTACACTTTGCATTAACATGTGTTTTTCATTGCGTCTGCATCTGGATACAGAGTTAATGTCTGGCGGTGGTGTGTTTAGCATTGAGCCAGTAATCCACATTCTCAGCTTTGATTCATACAGTTACTTTTCTCCGTTAGCGATATGCAGACGCACATCGAAGTAGTTCATTCCCCCGAGTAATGTGTTATTGTGTTTCCATGCAATCTCGTCCTGGTAGATTGTTAAAGTTATATTCTAGAGAATCAGGGAGCCGCTGGCCATCAACTTCACCTCCATTCAGTTTGAAGCAGGTCGGTGAGTTGAGTTTCAGCAGAAAATAAAACTGGTCTTCTGTTTCTATAGGGAAGCGAAACGATCACAGTTGGTTGTTAATCCCGTGTGTCAGGGGCCATTTGCATAAAGATGAATATTTCTCAATTTCGGCAGAGTCGTGCCGCTGGGGCCAGGTTGTTATTTCGAGGTTCAGTTCACATGAACGGCATCTTATCACACCTTCAGAGTTTGAATGCATAGGTGTGAACGTGCTGCTAAAAGAACCAGAAGCGGGTTTTACAGCGTCATAATCAAATTTTATAAAATTGGCTTCCACCCTCCTTTATTGCATTGTTTCCTAATTGATACGCAATTGTTTTGTGAGATGTTTTTCTGCTGTAAAACAACGACTGTATGCATGTGTATTTCTGTGCATGTGTATGTGTGTTGCAACATGTATACAAGAAGCATTACGTGCTTCCGTACAGATGTGTTGTGTTTGTAGAGCATTGATAACAGAAGTTATGTGCATCTGTGTTATGTGTGTTTTGGATGGCATTCCTGCACATGCTTAACCTCCACCTGGCTCTATCTCTTTCACACACACACACACACACACACTCTGTCTGATTGGCCCACTGTAACGCTGCTGCTGAAGGTCAGACAGAATTGACCGCTACTGAGCTCCAGCCCGCCGGTATCGACTGCGAATGAGACGCTGTCTTGATCAAAGCGATGTCGGCCTGTGCACACTCACATACACACACACACACACACGCGAGAACGTGCACACACACTAAGATATCTAGCCAGACAGCCAGTCAGTTGGTGACATCATCAGCTGTCTCCTCAAAAGTGAAATAAATAAATAAATATTATAAATGTTCTCAAGCGCCGCGTGTGATTCCCCTCTGCTATCACCCCCTTCAGGCTCCTCTGCTGCGGCCATTTTGCACAGCACAGATGTTTTCAATTAATCCTGAATTCCCATTCTCCCTCCTGTCCACCCCCCCACAATCCTCCCCTCCCCTCCCCCCACAGAGTCCAGCTCTAGTAAATAAGTTTATTCTATAGCTGGAATGGCAGCTCTCCCTTTCTCTTCTCCTTCCTCTTTGTCCTCTCTCCTCCCTTCCATCTTTCATTCTTTTATCCCAGTTCCCGTCCTCCGCGGTGCACCGGCTGTGGCAAATATGTTTTTTAACCTTGACTCGCAGGTGTCGGTGGCAGAATGGGGCATTATTTGTCACCATAAATAGCGGTTAAGCAGCGGCGGCAACCCTGCAAGAAAAGCCCCAGTGCGCCGCGTACGAGTGCAGCCCAGGATACTTCATTAATCTTGCTGTCACTTCCATGACGCTTTTCATTAGTTATGGGGCTATCTGATCAACAGGCAGACTCTCCACTTTTCAAAGCCGTCCACCAGCAGGCCGGAGAGACGAGAGAAGAGGAGCCGGAGGATTGTAAAGAGACAGAGAAAGGAGAGGAATGAGACTCAAAGAGAATCAAAGCACTTCTGTTGTCTTGGCCTGTAACAAATCACAATCAAAGTCTTGTGGGAGGTCGACTCATGTGGCGCCACCGAGAAACCAGCTGACCCTTTAACAGAAACATTATGTGATGCACAAACTTAATAAGTGAATAATTATATTAACAGCCTGTAATCCATGTATTATTTATGATGCGTTTGTTTGAAACCTTCAATTTCAAACTCTATTTGAAGTGATTACACCTAGTTTACATGAAAATAAACGTGCTTCAGCCACTCCTCGCCTGGATTCAAACTGCCTTCACATGAAACAATGCATGCATGTAATCCAGTGTTACTGTTTGTAATTCCACCACACTTTCCTGCAGCTGTGTCAGAGCTGTATTAACTTACTGCTAGTGCAAATCCAACATTTCCTACTGCTGCTGCATCACATTCAAAACAGGGTGACTTCTATTGTGAAGCAGCCACAAGAAACTCAATGTAGCGCTTATAGAGGTGGTTCTTTGTAACAAAATACAAAGTGTCCTTAAAACATGATCATTTTTTGGCATTTTTCAACACAAGATCTTTTGTTTTACTCACATGGAGTAATGGAACAAGGAGCAGCCGCACTGAGCTGCCGGCCGAGCAAACAACATTAGTTTGTTTGGCTGCACTGTAAACAAATACACGATTGGCTCTTCGTTGTGTTTCTGAAGAGGTCGCTGCTGAACGAGTGTTTACGCTCGTATGAAACTGCATTTGCTGTTGTTGCCAAATAAAGTAGGACTGAAATCAACAATTACAACTTTAAGGGGTAATTTACTTGATATGTGTGCTGTTACCTGCCTTGTTTTATTGCGATCCTTATTCCACACAAAAAGCCAAAAAAGGAGAGAAATACACTGAAAACAAGAGAAGAACTGACGTTTTGCTGCACTGTTTGTGTCCAGGTTCAGTTCTTATTCTCATGCAGCAGTTGTAAGATGAATATTTATGTACGCTTGTCCTCACTAACATGTCGGTGTAATGCAAGATGTTGTAATACGCTGTAACATCTATTACCGCCACACCTCTGTGCGGAGCACCGAACTGAAATGTCATGACAACAGGGGGAAGAAAAAAACCTTGAATTAATAAGCTAAAGCTTTTTTGTTTCATTTGCTCGGGATCGAGGAGCGATTATGAGTCATTCACAGAAAGAAATATCATAACTGCACAAGTGAAAACTCTACGCCAGATGAGAGCGCTCTGGCCCACGTCAACTCAACCACAAGCTTTTTTCTCCTTCTAAGTAGACCGAGCATTACACTGATGACCAGTGACTTTGATGGAAGATTTATGAGCTGCACTGCTACATAAAACTGCACCACGTCAAATGTGGCTTGTGTGTAACCTACCTACATGTGTGCCGACGGCCCTGCGGCCTGCGTCCCTCCCACTAAGCCTTATGGGATTGAATCTGGTTTCCCACCATTTCCTCTCCATGTGTTTTACATCACTGGGTGAACAGCGAACAGGCGGGAGATAACCGCTCATACCTGTAGGGCAGATCGCTGGTCAAACAAAGTAGTTGGAAGAGCTTTTATTCTGAAATTCGATATACACCAAATTAAAGTGGCAGAATTTCTAAACAAACCTGGCCTGCCAGTAAAGCTCATTACTGTTTCCAGTTACGGCGATGACTCATCCAAAGACCTCTGTGTTCAGAGTAGTTTCTTTTTTAAGGGATATCATCGATGTTATTGAGATATAGACTGGTGGTATGAGCTTTTTTATTCTCTGTGAGGTTCAGGCTGGGTTAGATGGCAGCCTGCAGCAGTTAAGAAATAAAATCACAGGTAAAAAAAAAAAAAAACACGCTGTTAGATTGAAAATGGAATAGAAATAGGATTTCAGGTAATCAGCCTGAAAATGCTGCGGCTGCACACTCTGCAAAGCTCGACCACTCACCAAACTGTTGATCCGTCTCTCATCCTGTTTTTTTTTTGCTTTTTTGCCTTGGAGTTTCTCAGCAGAGAGGATCAAAGCGTCCTCGCAGCGCTTTTCAACATCCACCACCACAACCCCCCACCCCATTTTAACCCAATGAGGTAATTGGAAACAGATAGTGTGCGGCACAGATAAGTTACGGCACCCTGCATGGGCACTGTGATTATTAGCAGGAAGGAACAAGAGACTGAAAGAACAATGATTGCAAAACAAATTTAAAGGAGTTTGACTGCTGAATTGTTGAGACACTTGATATTAAGAAAAGAAAAGTACAACATGAGTTGGCTGTAAGTGAGGTACAACTGGTACTTTACGTGAGTATTAGCATTACAGTCCAGCAGAAAGGGCGTGTGGATCTTTGTTTTCTACGTTTTATCAGAAAGCTGTGGATACCAGTCAGTTTTCAGGTTGTCAACATTTTAACTTCAACATAAGATTAACATTAACTTCACTTCGTCTGATACCAGTCTTATCTCCAAAATGTGGACTCTTCGGTAACTCTGGACAACAGCCTTGTCAGGGCTTGGTCACGATGACTTGAAGGCTGTTCGACATTAAAGATCTAATCCACCTTTCCTTCTCTTTGTCCTTCTTTCTTTCCTTCTGATCTAAACACATGAAAACAACAAACAAAGCAAAACCCCCACAAAAAAATCTAGGAAATCCCCAAACATGGCAACCCAAAGCACAGGGCTTGGCCGCCTGAGACCAGGGTTGCAGATCCCATGTGTGGTTAGGTTGAGGCTACAAAGAAAACCTCTGGTTAATCTTAGAGACAGATGGGGGTTTTGGTTAAAGTAAACTCACCCTGTCTTCAATTTCAATATTTAATGACCCCTAACTTTCACCTTAAGTGCTTTGATTTGCGTTAAAAGAACCGTGGGGAGAAGGAACACACTTTTCCCTGGCATCTTACAAACCTAAGGGAGTTGAGCGTGAAATCCCTTTTTTTTGCTTAAATGCTCAATTTGACTCCTGCTTCCTCCTCAGTCTATAGGACGTCTCCTTCAGGAGCAAGACATCTCCACCTGGCTCTGCTCTGTAACTCTGTAATGAAATCTCATTTTCTGCACACGTTTCATTTGTTAGTGTCATTGTTTAATTATATCAGGAAGAATGACGCAGTGTCTGCAGCGATGAAACGGAGCTTAAATGGAGTAAAACAGTTGAGAAGATGCTCTGAATACATAAATGAAGAAGGAGGCACTGAAGCGCTCTTCCCTGCCTTTCAACTGAATGCCGTTATCAGACTGTGGGAGACTTCAATTATACTGAATGTTTCGTAACTGAATCCTTCTTTTAAGAGGCCTAATCTGTTCCAGAGACTCCGTCCATACAATATATGGGTCGCCCTGCACACGCTGCTAATCTTTGAAAATTTTAATTACTCTGACTTTCGGAGGAGAGCTGTGGAATCACAAGTTCCTGTGACGTTTCAGAGGTTTCTGGACCCAAAACACTGAATATTTCCAGCGTTGTCCAAAGATAAAGTAGATATTAGGCTTCAGAAAACATTTGTTTCATGGAATCACAGTAGTGCCAAAAGTCCGGCAACCCTTGATCTGAAAACATCGCACTGGCCAGGCTGAAAACATGGGGGAAGTCATGCTCTAGCAATAAAACCAATTCCAGATTTACTCAGCAGCTTGGCTGTTGTGATTCCCTCCACCTCGATTTCCCTCTCTCTTTTCAATCTCCCTCTCCCTCTTTCTTTCCACTTTATCTGTCTTTACAGCTTGTAAAGCCGAACAGCCTGAAAGAGACGAGGCGAGGTATTGATCTCAGGGGGAGGGAGAATTGCTGCAGTCTAACAAACACAAATTGGTGTCAAAAGCTCATCACTCGACTAAAAGACAAGTTTGCCTCAGATAAATGTTTACCACCACTCAAAGACATCTGATGGAAAAGACGAGATTAACCAAAGTGCTTAAACAAAAGAGGCATCAAAGTTTAAAGATTATTAAAAGGGAAGAGTGTTCAGAGATCTAAACGTCAGCTCTGGTGCTTTTATCTAATCTTGGACTTTTTCACTCTATTCAATATTAGACATAATATGAACATACAAGGCCGTAATGAAGATCCGGCTCGGTGCAGGCCTCGAGGCCATGAAGTCACTCTGTGTCAGGAAGGCAAAGTCAAAACAAGAGCTCTGCGATTTCTTCAAAACACGGGGAGGCTGGTGGACACAGCAATGATGTGATCTAAGACAACAGGCGTCCAAAATGAAATTTGTTCGTCTGCACTTCGACCGCCAGCGGCTGTCACTCCCCCAAACTGGAGCGGGGATTATTCACTCTCCACTCCCCTTCTGACACGAGAGCAGGAAAAAAAAAAAACAACGGTTGAACCTCGTTCAACCTACGTCTGCCAAACTCTACACGCAAGGTTCCCAGTTTTAACAGCGTTTAATTGGATACTGATGTGTTACTGACGACCTCCTCCTTCAAGCAGTCGCCTTTCAAACTGAAATCAGGAAAGGAGCAAAGTGCGAGAGACGGCAACTATCTAAACATCAGTTTTTACGAGGAACAGAAAGAGTAAACTGTGCTGTTCGTAACCCCTGGAGATGCAAACAGAAACGACCTAAAGGCCTAAAGACTTGGTGAACTGGGTGAGACCTCTGCTGTGGCTGTACATGATGACATATTACTGGCCGGCTGCGTGGCCAATCATCTGACTCGTTATCTTGAAAGCTGAGGAGGTATTGACGTGGAATGTCATTAGCTGCACACCGGAGATGGCTTTACGAGCGCTCGTGACAAACTGTGTCGCTGCGGTGACATTGTCGAGCCTGATGACTAAAACTTCAGGAATCGTCCAAGAAAGCGCACTTAATCCGGCTTGATCTCTGACTGAGACTCTTTCCCCTGTTGTTGTTGGCCATCCCAGGGCTTAATTAAACCTGCCAAGAACGAGGCGTATCTCTAGGAATAAATCAGAGCTCTCGCTGAGCAACACACGGCACTAAAGCCGGTCTGGTGCGGCCGTATCGATTGCAGCCCGCCAGGCTCAACCGAGCCTTCAGGGTGCCGGGTCAATGCGGATCTGATTTGCATCACCGTCTCAGAAAACTGAGTTGGAAGTTTCCCCCTGAAATCTCCAGATGCACGCTTGGTGTAGCTGCTGAGTGTGTGTGGAGGTCATTATGGAGGCTGGAGAAAAATGACAGCTGGGATAAACCGAGACTTATCTTTACTGCACTTACTGTTTCGTTGCGTTTCCATCTTGAAATTCAGCTTGTTTATTCGGTTGCCTGGTTGTTTGTGTTGTGACTAAACGTCTCGCCCAAAAACAACCAGTTTTCTTTAGGATTTCTTGGAAACAGCTGCTCAGAACGACCTTGACGTCATCTTTTACAATCCTAAAAACTTCATAATTATGTAAATGTGTCATTCTAATTTTATTCTCTTTTTCTTTTTAATTCATCTATTTCCTGTTGTTTGAATATAAAAACTGTATGTGGAGAGACGTAGCTGCTTATTAGTAGTAGTAGGAGTAATATCAGATACTAATTAGAAGTAGCATTAAAAACACTTAGAGAACACCCTCTACCCTATTAATAATAAGTGACAAAAGGTCTTAGGTTGCCTGTAAATTACTGTTGGACACAGACTTATTTTCTCAGAGTAAGTGTCCCATTTTTCAAACTGTGGAAATCTTATTGCTCAACACAAGCCAGTGGATATTTTCCTCACAAGTAGTGCAGATCCAGGGCTTTAAAGGATCAATTTTCCTATCAAATCTGTCTTCATTAGTTTTGTCTAGAAACCGAGAATTTCCTTGACATCAGGAATGCACAGGCCTGAGCAAGCACTTCACTGCCTATACAAGCATGTCATACATCCACTTGCCGTGCTTAAAATGCATTTGTGATCCGATCCAAAATATTCTTGGCTGGTCAACAAAGGCTGCCTTTGTAAACCATCTGAGAAAATGTTTGCTGTATTTTTCCAGCATCACCGGATTAGTGGGCAGAGAGGAGAGAAGAGGAGCTGCTGTAAAGGAGTGCAGCAGGTCGGCACCACGGCGCGCTGAGCCGACGTATCGATGAGGCTTCTGCTTCTTTTTCATGACTAAAAGGACAAGCGTGAGAAATCTCTAACGGCCCCAAATCTCCGAGTCCAGTGTGTCCTTTTATTTAACCAGCAGGAATCTTCAGCTCGTGAACAGGCAAGGCAGGCAACTGCTTGGGGCCCCAGGCCATTAGATGCAATGATATAGCAGTAGGAAACCCCCCTAAAGGGGCCCCATGTCATTCCGGTCGAACTTGCATGATTTGTTGTTGTTGTTTATATTGATATTTTGAAAATTCTACAAATTTTGAGAAAATTTGAGAAAAGAAAAGAAATAAACATTTTCGATTTCGTACATTTTGCGTTGGTGTCAGATTCTTTATAATGTGATGGTGATGAATACTGGTTGGAGGGGCCCCCCCTGGCAAGTTTAGTAGTTTTCTGCTGAGTGGATGACGTGTCGGGAGTAATTGTTTGATTAGTTATGCACAGTTAATAATCAAAACAGTAATTCACTATTTAAATTCATTAACTACCAGTGCCAAGTTATTCTAGTTACTGTAACAGTGGTTCCTGTGGTCACTTAAAGACTGAATGTTAATGGATAAAATCACTCACTGCTGTTGTGCAAATGTCTAGTGAGTCATTTTACCCTTTACCCTTTTTACTAAAATGACACCATGTAGAATGAATAATTGCTGGTTAGATTTAGGCAGCTTGGTCAGAGTTAAAGAAAGACTGTGGTTTGGGTGAAATGTTAATAACGTACACACGTGTTTGTGCATATTAAGCCCTGACCACAATCTTTCCCCTAAAGTTCTCCTCCACTCAAAAACATGTTTTTTATTATTGGTCCTTGACTGTAATGTTTGAGCTTCACTGTGCAGAATGATGTATGTGGAGAGTTTGACACTAGAAGGAAGTTTTTCACATTAGTGTGCTGAAGGGGAAAAGTTCCTCTGCGCTTGCTTTAAATCGGAGTTTAAGACGTGGACGTACGATTTAGTGACGCGCCAACTGGTTTGGAAGGCGATCGTGGTCCAAGTGTGATGTGGAAACCCAAAGCACAAACACTGTGAACGGGCTTTTCAGTGAATTTGCAGATGTTTTGAAATGAACCACTTGCATATTCATAGATTCTGGATTTTTCAAAGAGCGAGAAGCAATAGATGCAATTTAAAGAAATTCATAAGAGACTGTTTCTGTGGGAAAACCACATCAGACACAACTTATTATTCATGGCAGAGTATTTTTATATGTTTTCAAATATTTCTGGAGGGGATCTTTAACTTTTCAGTGCAGCGAGGGCCCAATAAAAAAGTTGATGCTTTATTTACTTTAAGCAAATAATGCACTGCAAGAGCAAATATTATGGGAAACCAGTGAAATCTGTTCTGCTGCAAATGAGTCGTATAAAAACATATAAACATAATTTCTAGACGTTGCCAAGAGGTAACAACCTGCACTGTGCAGGCAGGTAATACAGGAAGTGTGCTGGATTTTGCCATCTGACATAGTCCTCTACACACAGTATGATATCCTACAATATGAGCACGATTTCAGACACAGCTGAAGCGTAGCGATGCCCAGAAATGACTCAATCCATTTCTTCATTCGTTCTATTTGTCCTTGTCCCTTTGACGCTCTGTTTCATAGTTTCGGTGGTACTTTGGACATTGTTTCAGCTCTCCATGTTAACTTTTTGCCGTCCAATGTGACCACATAATTACGTTCAAAATAACCACTGAGAGTCATCAAGTCGTGGACAATCTAAACGAGCAGGTAGGAATCAATGAAACTCTGACTTTGTGGTCTGAAATAAGTGGACGTACTCTTGGTTTTGGCAACATTTCACTTTTTCTGAATGTTTTTTTATAGGACAATAGATATGATCTGCTCTGCTGATCTATGCTTATTAATTCACAATTCATTTGAGGGAATTGTACCTTTTTTGTAGTTGCTGGTGCCGAACATTTGCCTCTGCATCTTTGTTTTCACATTATCGCCCGTAGAGCCAGCCGGATGTGTTTCCTCCACCTCTGTTCATGCTTCACTGGGAATTCTACTTGTATATTCTTTTATATTTTCTTCCATAGGGCTTCAGTCATAAATTGAACAGAATGTATAACTCAATAAAAGACATAACCTCGAGATTATTTACAGCGAGCTCCCAACTACTATCATCTGGGCCCATAATGCACAGAAAGAATGTGCACCTTGTCACGGGATGACACCCAAAGCCCAATAAATCCTGCTGCCGCAGCGGCACCACATGATAAATGGAAACCTCCTCCACCCGAACTACCTGCACCCCCTCACCCCACCCCCGGTCCACCAGCAGTCACTGTCAAGGTTACCCAGAGCAAAGCACTTTATGAGGGATCAGCACTCCTTATTTTCCGTTATCGCAGTCCTGAAGCCCTTACAGCTGGAGTTGAAGATGTCCCGTGTGAAGGAGTGGGGGGATCAGTGCACGACGTCTGGGTGACAGCCGAGCGAACCCACTTGGCTGCCCTGCGGGAAAGCCTTTATTTATTCAGGTTCCAGTTTAATTAATTTCATGCCAGAGGTTAAAAACAGGCAGATTTAGAAAAACAATGAAATTATTTTTCATGCCTCCCACCTCCCGCTGCAGTCATGCCATGATATAAGCCAACTTCCCTGGTCATTTAATCTCTGCTCTTTCCATTGTTTCACTTTATTGTAAACTAAATATTTAAAACCTGGGAGATGACAACAAATCAGCTGTCTTTCTTTCATTCATTTGTTTTTCATTCCCTCGTCACGCGCAATATCTCCGGCACAGATTGGAGTTTTCCTTTTACAAACACAGCTGCATTTGGGAGCACAAATAATCATATTGGTTGGTTAAACCTCAACAGACAGAGTCAACAAATCCATTTTTATTTTTTATGCAGAGCCCAAGCGAGCTAAATCGTCAACTGGTGGAAAAGGAACATTGATTAAATTTCACATAGGAATATGAATAGTAAACACTGGGTATGTACAGTGGCCGACAAGGGCAAACTACAAAGATGCAAAACATTTCCATTAGGAGAAACGTGCTGCAGCTCAAGTCAAAAACACAGAAACCCCGAAAACAACGGCAGTTCTCCAGAACTCTGGGAGGGATAAAGACTGACTCACTAAATAGAAAAGAAAAGCACATTTCTTTGTCGTCTCTTTACTCCACTTTTCTTCCCACTTCAAGTCAAAAACAAACACTCTCTCCTGTGGGACGAAAATCAAGCTGTTCCACTCAACGCTCCCCCTGCAGGCCTGGAGAACTTGTGTTTGATTGACAGGATCTGCAGCGTCTTTCTGTTGCATTTGTTTGTGTGTTTGACTTTGCATTGTTTCTCTGTTTTACAATACTTTTCTTCACAACTACCGTATTAGTTATTGATCGTGCGATACGAAAAAGTTCTGCAAGGCAAAACCTTCATAACGCCGGCAGGATTTATGCACAATTGATATTCCAAAAGTATTTTTTTGTGGCATTGGCTTAGCAGAACGTTAGCTGAAAAAACTGCTGTTTACAGACAGATGTAAGCTAATAACCTAGCCAGTGAGCTAGCATGCATGATTTACTTTCTTGACAGATATAGCTACAACTGTTAGACGTACAAAACTTAATGCATTATGTGACGATAAAATAAACAAAAAACATTTTTGTAACCTAGTGGCTTTGTCATGTTTCATTTAAACTTACATTTCTACTATTTTTAGGACAATCTGTCCTAAATCTCACATTTTTGGATGTTCACTGGGGAACAATATTGCAGCTGTACTTGAAATATTTTAATGTGACCTCATACTGCCGTCGCCAATTAATCCACAGAGGAAAAAAAAATACACTAAACTAACTTAATAACTAAATAGACCCAGAAATACAAAGTAGATCTCGTCAAGCCGCTGCTCCACACTGTGCTCCAGGGTATTTGAGAGAGGATTCTTCCATGAATGTGATTATCTTCACATCACGTATGCATTCATGTGGCTCCCTGTGAACTCTGTTAGCGTGGTTTTCAGGTGAAAATGAGAAAGAAAGCTGAATGTTTTTCGGGGTTCTGGGCTTTAGGCATAGACATCCTTTCACCTGCAAAACCTCAAAACAGTCTTCAGTGTGGGCAAGAGTCCAGCAGAGCAAAGAAACAAGATAGATGGAGAAGACGAGGCCCAATGAAATCAAATTAAATAGAACAGACTCTATGCAGCCTGGGAGCAAGGGCACAAAAGGGAGCACTGTACGTAAAAAGCAAAGACTTATTGTTGTGGTCCTTGGGGAAGCTGCAGCGTCTGACTTGTCATTGAGGCTGTGGAGTATCATTAGCACAAAACGCTGGGCTGACAAGAGGAGCCCTGCTGCTTCCTGCTCTCACATCATCAGAACAAGTTGGAAAAACACAGGACGAACAAGAGAGGTAGACGAGAAAAGAAAACCTCACAGAGGGACGAAACAGCAAGGTGAATTTACAGCAGGTGAAGCCAGAACGAGGCTGCCGTCAACGTGGAGGTGAGGCAAACTGAAGAGGCGAGGGTTTGTTTGTTTAAGATCCTTTTTCCAGACTGCCCCCTTTTTGCTTTGATGAGATCTGCACTCGCCGGCAGGGCGACAGCGAGACACCATCTTATTTCACCGTCCCGTGAAGTGATGAACACAGCATTTCCCTGAAGCCTTATCTGCAGCAACTCGGTTACACGCAGGGCGCCGCTCCACTTCCATATCTGCAAACGTATAACCAGAGATATGTGACAGCGCTCGTGGGCCCGACTGTGTTTCAGCCGTTATCACACAAACTGGAGGTAACGTGTTTAAACGCTGCCGCTGCTTTTGTGGTGAATCCTTCCTGCACCATCACATGAATATGTCATCAGAAACCTGATAGATGAGTTAAACTCTCTTATGAATCACGCAACGGCACAAATGTGCTCCATTTTTACATACAGGAGACCTGGAAACCCCTCAGCTGACAAATAGGAGCTGACATTTACAAAAAAAACTGATATCCTTTTGCAGACAGATTGCAAAGTCACTCTCCAAAGAGGCACATCTGTGATCATCTAAATCAAATCTTAGTCCTGCAAGTCAACAAGTTTCAAGCTTGGTTTATTTTTACATCGCATCTAAACAGATTTTAAATTCTTTATATCTTTAAAAGACAATCTGACAAACGGCTGCGAGGCATGGACTGAGAGGAAAAGAAGGCCTGGTCTGTGTCGCATTAGCACTATTTTTGGTAAGATGCCACTCTAGTCTGGGAGCTGTGTCTCATTCTCCTGATAGGTGTAACGTAATCTCGGAGAACATCTCTCTGAGCTTGTGTCGAGCGTTTATTTATCCGGGGGAGTGTCAGCTGAGCACAGTGTTCTCACTCATTTACCTACTTCCACTGTTTCCCAGCACAGCCACAGCTTGCTTTCTGCTGCTCACTGAGCAGCTCTAATGGAGATCTTATGAGGACGCTGCTTGTTGAGCGAGCGGAAAGCATTATTAATTTATTTTCCCCCAACCACATTTTCCCAGAGTCAGTTCGGGAACTGGTGACTCTCCAATCACAAACCTGATCTCTAACCCTCTGCAGACGGCTGCTCGCTCCATACGTGCACTGAATCCCATTTAGCATAAAATAGCTCATAAATATTTTTAGTTCAGAATGCATTTGTGAAAAATAACTCTGTGCAGTATCCTTTCCCTTCAGGCTAAGTACCGATTCAGACTTTTATGTAATAGCATTTTCAAAGTTGCAGTCAAATTCACAAAAATCTGCGATGCACTCACCACCATTTGCTGTTACAATACAGTTAGCGGCTTAAACATTACATTGATTAATTTATGATAATTAATATCAGATGATGATGCTGTTTAATATCGCCCTCACTGCAGAGATAAAGTGTGATTAACTAGAAGGAGCTCTTTTTTGTGTGTCTTCTGTTGTTTGTGCAGCTTCAGAGCACCGGAGCAGAGTGTGCTGCCTGTCTGGCCCAGATTTTAGGGAGGACAAAAGGCTCAACAACAGGCTCATTTCACCGCATTGCTTCAGCGCTGGCACGCGGTGTAGACACGCCGTATCACCCGCTGAGGTGGATATTGAAAAGACAATACAAAAAAGTAGACAGCCCAATCCATTACAAGGCCTCTAGAATTACATTTTCCTCAGATACAGTGGAGCCCTGTGAGACCCAATACACTGTGCTCCTGGAGATGGAAACAAAGTGAGGATGGTGAAACACACACACAAAAAAAAAGAAGGCTCTCATGGAGGGACTTCTTGCGACTGAAAAGTATTGGACATAAAACATCATGAAACATCTGGCTGCGTAACCTCTGGCACAGCTGAGGAGTGAGCTTTAACCTCTCTGGCTTTTTCTAACGCTGACGTAGCGCTGGAATTTTTGCATTAGCGGATCGAGCAACTAAAGCCAGAGCTGTGCGTCTTGTGTTCGGCTTTTCGGTTACACAGAATAAAATCTGAGGAGAGAGAAAAAAAGAATTTGGGAACAGATGGCTCCCCCTGAGATTGGCTGAAGGGTGTGAATCAAATTAAAACAAAATGAATTATATGAATTGTGCCTTAGCGACTATTACCAAGGGATGGAAGTAAAGGGAGAGTAAGCGTTGTGAAATAAAGAGCTGTGTTGGATCTTTTAATTTGTGATGCTGTGGGATTTGGGGGCCGGTATCCTCCTCAGCGTTGCGGAGGTGAAGACAACATTTCAAAGAGCATATTGGGGTCGCCACAGCAGCTATTTGGTTTTGACGATATCAGCATGACTGGAAGTCTTGGGGTCCGGAGCCGTGACGTAATCCATCCACGAATCACAACACACTCAGGACAACTACTATTGTGTACCTCTGCAGGCAAGATAATCCAAAAGCATTTCTTATGTTATCTAAAAGAACAGAATAGCATTGCGCAAGAAAGCTGTTGTTGCAAATCAATGGTCTGGAGGGAGACATTATTCTGTGTGTGCACAATCTAATGCAATTTCCTCATTCATTTCCTGTTGGAGGATTTGGTTATATGTATAGTCCCACAAGAACACCTTCAAAAAATCTATTAACCCAACGGTGCCATTTTATCAGATTAGAAAACAACACAGATTATTGTGCTGTCAGGCAAAGAAACATAGTTGAAACAAGACTCAGGCTACATCCACACTAATACGGTAAACAAAAGTAATTAACAGAGTAATTCATGCCTTATTCATCCTCAGGGGAACACACGATGGGTGTCAGGGCGATTCATCCAAAAGTTGTGGAGACATTTCACTTAAAACCACAACCTCATGCTGGCGCGAGAAGGAAATGTAGACATGTTTCACTGGATTACTGAAAACTTTGACCTTCTGGTGGTGCTAGTTAAAAAGTCAGGGGATCACCAAAGTCATCTTGATTCGTCCTCTGGGTACCATGAATGTCTGTACAAAATGTCATGGTAATCCATCCATAGTAGTTGAGATTTTTCAGTCTGAATCGGGATTTAAGTACATTTATGACCAAGCACAGTCTGTAATCCACTCGTAAAGTCATCCTTCGTCTCAGCCATCGTTTGTTGGTGTTGTTTTATGGACGATAATTGGTCACTGCTGTTTCTGGTTTTCTAAATGGTTATGGTAACAAAACCACAGGTGCCCATAATTGTGAGTTGAGTGTTTAATACTCAAACAACAAGAAGCAGCAGCAAGTATTAACAGATTTAAACAAGTAAACATGATTTCTGAACATGTGTATTCCCTGCACATCCAAAAGGTTTCCCCACCAGGGGAGGAGCAGAGTGGAGGTTTCACATTCCCAAATTTGTTCTGCTGGCCGCTAAATTGTAAGTGTTTAGCTGGTCCTATATTTGGTTCCATATTGATTCCTGACCACTAGAGGACAGAAGGTGGCTTCCAAAACAAATGAATTGAGTTTTTTGTGGCCAAACAATTATTTTTAGACAACAAGCACACACAGAGAAACATGGAAACATCCCATCGGGCTCCTGTTTCTTGCCACCTGTTGAATGTTAGTCCAGTGTTCACTGGTGTTGACGTGGCTGCGGTTCGGTCCACCAACTTCAGAGAAAAATAACAGGATTGGTGTTTCCACCACTTTCATATCATGCTGGGAAAACATCTGTGGTTTAAGAGAAAAGCTGTGTTTTTAAAACAGAGGCACTCAATCAGAGGGAACAATGAGCTGGAGGCTAAAAGATGCAAAAAGCTGCAGATTGAGGTGTGGATTCTGGCACCCTTTGAATATCACAGGGAGCCATTTGTTATTTGTTATTATGAAAAGTTAAAAAAATTGAGATTTCAATCCTCTCACCAAATAGTTTCAGTAGCTTGAATGTGTTGCTTTTATTTATAGCCTAACATTTGCTGTTAGCTAATAAACACATAATAAAAACAGGAAAACTGCAGGTCCAATTCATGCAATTATCACAACCCGTCTAGAAGAATGCAATGTTTGTATTGTTCATATATATATTCATTTTATGAGGATGTGGTGCAGATTTGTGTACAACAAAACCCTCTGCTTTAGCCTGCACATGCTAATTGTTTTCATACTGATGTTAGTATGTCGTCAGTCTCTTCTGTGTCTCCTCGTGACAAACCTCTTGACATCTGAGAAGGGGGGGAAAGGTGACAAATGAATGCAATTTCCTGTCAAACTCGTGAAAGCAGCGTGACTCCACTTTAGCATTCCTCTAAAGTTGGAGATTCCAACCGCTCGACCAACTCAAGACACATGAAGCCACTCAGCAAGACAAACACACTGTGTGATCCCAATAATCCAATCATCTTTTAATCTCTTCCAACGTATGGAGAAGTGGTACCAGCACGTAAAAATTAAGCTGGAATGAAATCCTTTCGGTTTTAAGAGAAAGATTTCCATCGCTTGTCACAACGCTTGCAGTTTTCTTTGATTTGTTTGTGAAGAAGGTAACATAAAAATCCATTACACGTCTCTTCAGAGGAGAAGAATTAACAGTTTATACTGTTGGGACTTTGAGTGAAGGGTGAGTTTTTGTTTTCTATATTTCAAAATAGGAATTTTTTGAACACCAACTGCGCTCGCAGTTAAAAATGTGCAAATGGTGGTCGAGCGTCATGCTGTGTCTGGAGCTGGGAAGCTTCCCAAAACCAGCGGAGATCACACACATGTTCAAAATTGAAGTGGTGGTGGGGGGGGACGACGACTCTATTTCCTGTCTTTCTAACCAGCACTCCATTCACCAAAGCCCCGAGCTTGTCAAAGTGACAGCTCCATTGACAGCACACTAGTGACACATTGAACCGGGGTGAATAATAACAGAGACTCAAACTGAAAAATAGGCTGCCCCAGTTGTCCTTTGTCAGTGATGCCATTAAAATTCAGAGGGAAATAGCTGGGTGAGAGACTTGTGAGCAATTACTTGTGTGGATGCTGCAGCTGCAAGAGACATGCGAGGTGCAGCTCAACAGATTCATTCCTCTTTTGTCATTTTTTTAAATGAATGTTCTTAATGTCAGAGTACCGATGACACCTACTGAAAAAAACAAGACCCAGGAGGAATGAAATCTCTATCTAGTGCAAGTTATATATACATTTTCCTCCCTCTCTCTCGTATCATCTCACTACTGGAAATCCAGCAGACTCGGGCCGCGGGTTATTTGTCATCGCTCATTTCTTCTTTGATCCCACTGCTTTCCGAGGCTCAGGCGATTCAAGCCATCCCCGTCACCCTTTTGTAATTAATAACAGGCTTCTTTCTGGGGAATTCAACTCATTTGTTTTCTTTTTTTTTCCGCCATAACCATCCAGCTGTGTCTGTGCGAGTCCCACAGTAATCGTTTTTTTGGCCATTGTTGGTGCAGACTGGGCAAGGAAATACACTTAATTTCAGTTTGAGAGCAATAGAGGGGGGATGGAGTGGCTGCTTTATGTGCGTGCCAGTGGACAGGGGAGGATTGTTCTGTTGCTTTACTGGCCCACCTTGGACCTCAAATGATGTCACTTCCCATTAAAATAATTGGTCTTGATAGGAAACACAAGGGCTTTCATATTCTTTTCATCCAAAAGTATGAAACTAATTATTATTTGGGATAGTTGCTTGTTGGAATAAAGCAAAAGGATATTGCTTTCTTCAGGGATAAATTCTCTGTTCACGGATCTCCTCTGCTTATTAAGCAGAAACAAGGTTTTAATCAGGAAGGAGGTATTAATCAGAAAAGAAACAGAGCTCAAAGAACACCGGGAGCAAGAAAACATTAGCAGCAAATGGTGTGTTTTGCCTGGGAAGCGTGCCAACGCGTGTAAACTAGGACTTTAGTTCTCTGCACAGCATGTGGTGTTCAGCCGTCTCCAAGCCTCTTACCAGCTTTTGCTGAAAAAGGCTGGAAAATTCCAACTAAATTGTAGCATACTTGAGTTAATCTGGTTAAAGTCTATCAGTTGATGAAGACAAAGGTCACAGTAAATGAGTCATGAACCAATTTTCAGCCGACCAGCACTGTGTCAAGATGAGAGTGAACAGGTTAAACGCTGGAGACCTCAAATCATACGGCGCTCGAAAAGGCCTGAACTCAACATTTCATACACAGATTTGGAGGCTACTGCATGTCCCAGTACCCCGAACTGTTCACAGTTCTAATGGATATAAATGGTAATAACCAAAGCCAATACGTGAGCCACTGTGGATACGCCAATACGTTTTTGATGGCTGTGGATATTTGTGCTTGCAAAGTCCACCATCACTCTACGTCACAAAGTAAACGAAAGAATGTAAGCACAACTAATGGAGAATAGAATTAAATACGTCCTGATCACGTACAACACATCCATCTAGTGCCGTGGTGCTATCAATGGGTGAAATCTGATGCTGCATTAAAAATCAAAAGCTGCTCTGTAAGAATCTACAGCGGGATCTGTGAACCTCGTGTTACCCAGCTTAAGGATACATATCATATTACACTTCCACCCTGTGGAAATTCACTCCATCTCCCATTCGTAATCTCCTGGCCGGCTCACGGGTCACACTGCTGGTAAACTTTGCCCTTTGAGAAGAGCGAGAGACACGGTGAATTATAGAAATGGGCGCACATGTTTGGACAATCTCTCCTCCAAAACTCACAGAAGTTGTTGTGAAAGAAAGAGCTTCAGGTGAAACCCTGCCTGCTTTCTCACACCCGCACATCTGAGGCCGATCGCTGCGTGAAGCAGACATGCTTGATGGATTTTTGGTTTCAATTCTGGTGTCGGAAAAGTGTCATTTAAAGCATCCCAATGCCTTAACTTTGAGGAAATGTTGTTAAAAAGATGGCTGATGTGACCTCCTTGTGGCCTTTAGCTCAAATGAAGGATGTGGGTTGTGCTGCAGGAGGGGTTTGATCAACTTTAACTGATGCACTGATGCATTTTCAACTGTAAAAACTGCTAACTGAAGCTAAATTCAGCCCCCGTTCTCCACATTTTCTACAGCCACCATTCAATGCCTACAGGGGATTCATGTTTTATATACAGGAGATTCAGCTCATCAGTTCAAGTGGTGGCCGATGAGCATCATTACATTTACAAGGCTTGATATAAAAATCAAGCCCAGAAGTCAAATAATAACCAAACAACGTGGAAAGGATTACATGAATTCAGGCCTCTCTTCCAATAAAAAAACCTGCTGATCATCAGTGTCAAGAGGTTGGATGTTCCCACAGCACTGAATGCACCACAGCACAAAAACAAATGTCAGCAGCTACGCAACCCGAGAGCAGCCTGCAGCAGACATTTCCAATCAAATAACGAGAGAAAGCATCGGGAAAAAAACCCTGTTCGGGTTCATGAACATCATTATAAAAGATGCATAAATGAAAAAGGGTAAACAATGAATACTTCATTATTCAGCCGCGATGATTAGCACTACTGAAGGAGGGGAGTTACAAAACAAACATTCACTCCAGCATATGTGTTTCTCAGACTGCAATATTGGCTTGTTATATTTGGACTGCATTAACTGTATCTGCACAAACCTTAACGTGGAACAACTCCCAAGACGTTGCTGTATATTTGGACACATACATGTCGTATACTCTAGTGCCAAATGCAGGAAGGCAGAAGTCAGTTTCCCCTGCTGTTTTGATTACTAAATCCTAAATCTAGCCGTACCCTAACCATATTTTATTAGCCACAACCATGATCCTTCCCTTACTCAGTCAACTAGCAACCCCCGTGACACGGGACCCTCCACACCCCCTTCATAACTCCTTCCACCTCCCATCTGTTGTTATAAAACGTCCCCGGACAGGACGAATATGAAACACTTGGTCCGGACTGGTGCAGCGCGTTCAATCACAGGAGTTACACCAGTGCACAACATTTTCCCACAGTAGTCAGCAACACTGTGCAGCTCTGCTATCGCTCTCTGCTGTCACAAGCTCAGCGTGCACTTCTACTATGAACTTCTCGTGATACGTCCCTTTAAACACACCAACAGAAGACATCTACACGTGGACACTGTGCCTAAATCAAACAACACTTTCTCTTTACAAAAGAGCGCATTTAGCATATACAATAATATACATATTTTCACACCCGAATAAGCATAAAACCAATTCTCTTATTTGCTTTTTCACAGGTTGAACACCACGTGTTACACATTTCTACTGCATTAACTGGTTGTGTGACACTGTGGGTCCCTCAGACAAAGCTTGGAAAAAGGTGCCCCCCCCCACCATCTCATTTTAGTTGTCTTGCTTAGTTTCGCTCAATTCCTGGATGGCTATGGGATCATGATTATGTCATTTGACCCCACAGACACTCAACACTTGAGCCAAGATAAACAAGTATTGCTGTTTGACAACTTCAGACGACACAAAACACATATAAAAAAGGTCTTTCCTGAGGCACTGAAAAGCTTCTGACTCTGGGAAATCACTGTATCTCTGAACACTTTAACCAAATGACACACATTTAGGCTCTTCTTCTCCTTTTGATAACTAATGTAATATTATTTCACTTCCATTCACTGAGCCTCCCCTGAAACTGTTTGGAGGTTTAGGGTTAAAAGTTTTGAAGTGTTTCAAAGTGTTGAAAATAAAAAAAGACTTTAATGAAAAAAACACGCACTTCCCCAACACAGAGGCTGGCGCGGAGACGACGACATGACTGGAAACGCAGCGGTTTGACCTTGAAGTCGGAGGTGGTGGAAAATCAGCGTGTGGTGGTTTTCGGACAGATGGGTGTGTACGTTTACCGTTAACTCTGACGACTCCAGTAAAGCTCATACTTTCTGTCTGCTGCGAGGGAACATCATTCCCATTCAACTACCACAACCTTTAGATTCGTTTTTCTGAGACTGCACGCTGCCAGATTGGTAGCGTGTCACCTTGTCTTAAGCAGAAGTGGAGTGCTTGTTGAGAGGGCATGATGAAGTGTATGGCAGAGATTCAGAAACCTCCACCGTGATGTGCTATTATCACTCTCCCCAGTGTCGCCCTATTTCATTTACACCTTACCACTGACCTTCATTGAACAATGGATCCTGCTGACTCAAAGGTTCCTCTGTCCTTTCTACATGGATGATGGACGCCCCACCTGTCCTCTTTCACCCAGCATGAGCACTGCAACGAGGCAGATGCCTGTGTCTAGGGTGGAGAGACACGCCGCCGCCAATGAGGATAGTCACCGCCACAGTCTTCCTTTTCTTTTTTCCTGAAAAAGTGACTGCAGGCTCTTTAATTATTCACGCTGTTGAATAATGTCGTTCTGCATCTTTATCTGCGCTCATCCTGACTGGTGATCCCTATCTGAAGGTTGAGTAATGGCAGAGTCAATGGACGGTGGCAGGATCTCAATAGACAGTCTTCGTCGTCGTCATTGGACATTTAAGTTGAAAAACACAGCAGTTTAGAGCAAGAATGAAGATGAGAGTTGATAATGTCTTTAATGTTTTTTCGTGTAATGAGCTGCACAGGCCGGGTGACATTGCAACACATCAAGGTTTTCAATCGCCTAAACATGCTTGTGCTGACCTGTACAGCTCAAAGCTCCACTGATCAAATTACAATATATAATGCAAAGGTCTTTGGTCACAGTGATGAAGCTGCAGGGAATTATCACCCAGCTCTGTTGATTTTTTGCCTTTTACAGCACATTGTTTTGGTTTTATGGCAGCTAAAAAACTGCAATAAACCGGCTGTAAGTTACACGTCAAGCACCAAATGGACAGAAACACGACTACAAATAAAAGAATAATGTTGAATGTTTAGGCCATTACGATTTTTAGCATTTTGTATCCATCCATCATCCTTTTCCTGCCACTTATTTGGGCCTGGATGGCAGTAGGAGGCCTTTCTCCTCCTTAACCACGTTTGCCAGCTTCTTCCTAAAGTGTTCCCGGTCTGATTGAACAATATTCCTGCAGTGCACTCTGGGTCTTCCCCGGGATCACGCCCAAAAAACCTCCAGAAAGAGGCACCCTACAAAGATGCCCCAAATACCTCAAATGACCCCATTCGATGTGAAGGAGCAGCTCACTTCGGCAGCCGCATCTGATATCTCGTTCTTTTGATCGCAATCCAAATCTCTGGACCAACAGGTGAAGGATGGATATTCCACCTGCTCCTCCTTCACCAGACCCCAACAAGACCCTGAGCCAGTTACATGGCAGAAACCCTTGTGGACCCCTCTAATATCCTTGCAAGACTAAAGAGGTGTGTGTACTCGTGAGACCAGTCATTAAGACTAGTTGCTTACTTGGCTAAATCCCTCCGAATGGGCGAAGCATTAGTGTCTCTATCATTGAGTGGTTCTGCTACCTGATGCTTAAAACAGGCTAATATTATCTATCTAAATCTGTTTTTATTATATTTTTTTACTTTTGCTCCACCAGTCCCAGCTCCTGTGACACTGTGTCTACAAGATTAACCATTGAGATCATGAGGAAAAGACGTTCACACGATTCTCTTAGCTGTTTGAAAATTGCTTTAGTCGGGCTAACATTGTTCCAAGCGTACGAGGAAGGGCTGAAAATCATTTTTATGAGTGTATCAGCTCAAACCGACAGCGTGGAACTGGGTTTCACATAAAGCACACCCACTTGACTCCACTGAAAGGTGGAAACCCGGTGATTTATAAAGATTTGGAAGGCGCATTATCAACCAAAAATGAGAGCCATTCTTCAATATGACAAGACAAAAAAGCGCTCGCTCTCCTTTTCACCCTGTTCAGAAAGAATGTTGACAAGAAAGAGCAACGCCCGACTCTCATAACAGACAGCACATCCCCGAGCTGTCAGCACCGCAAGCACTGACATATAAACAAATCATTATGTTGCAGGGACGCATGCATGGGTACACAATCCAGAACCAAATCAAATATATTATCCCTTCACAACTTTCATTGTCTGCATGCATTTTTTCCACCAAGTCCGTCATGGAAACGTTTTCTTTCCTGAGTCTGACAAGATTAAATCACAGATAAAATTAAAAAGTAAACACATTTAATTACACTACAGCTATAGTAAATAAATCCTGACGCAGAGGAAGGGACCGCAATCAGGCAACAGTAACCCGTCCAAATGGGTGACATGACTCATGGCCCAATAATTAAATTTTGAACGGGCATTTATGAGGACAAAAACAATGAAACACTCAAAGACTTCCCAGAAGCTGGAGCAAGTATCAATTAGATTGGGTAGATTCTGCTCTTTGATACCGGCAATGCCCCGAGACAAAGAGAGGGAGGCAGGCGATCCCATCTCAAGCCTCATGACTAACGTCTGACAATGATCTGTTCTTTATAAGCATTACATAATGTGCCATTATTAGTCGTGTTCCATGAGCCATATGTTGGGCTAATTGACGATAACGGCAACAATCAGGAGGAAGTGGAAAAGCTGTGAATAGTAGCGCGCCGACCGGACCAGATGGTTTTGTTTTGCCTCTGTTTTTGGTATCTATATCCTCCTAAAAATAAAATAAAATCAGACTTTCTCTGGTTTTTCACTTCACTGACACTTCCCTGACCAGGGTTTGAACCCAGCTCAGGACCTCTTTCCTCTAATTCACCATTGTATGCGGTCTAAAGAAGCAGAAATGTGATAAGGGTCAGTTAATACTGGGAAATATTCTCTGAGAACTTCTCAAAGAAACTAGCCCGAGTAGAAACTGTACACAGGGACGTCTCTGGATTATCCGGAGGAGTTGAAATGAATCTAAAAAGACTCATTTGTGTTGGGGGTCGTAGCTGAACTCTCAGCGGCAGATCCCGCTAATCCTCGGCACATAGAAACTATCAGCATTTATACAGTGGGAGATCCAAAAGAGGTGACCTTTGAGGGAATTGAGAGCCAGAGGGGCCAACATGGAGGAAGCTATTGCAGCTGATTAGCTGTGTACCACCTACTTTTATTTAATCTGCTCTGTGGGAGGATAAACTGCTCCACAGATGAGGCAGTTATGAGATAAGTGTCTGTCGCTCCCTGCAGCCACACCCCCTCCTCCCCAGACCATTCCTCATTGTCTACCTGTCCACCAGATGTCCTCAGACGTTTCCCCCTGTCCCATTCTCCTGACAGCCCCACCCACCTGCTCACCTGTTCCACCTCCATCACTCATCCCCTGACAGACTGCTATCGTTGCCTTATGCCTTGCTAAATCTTGTAACTTGTACCTACAAATCTGAACCCTGTGCCTGCCGGCCTCCCCTGAACCCTGGATTCAATCCTACTTGTTTGGACAAGTTTATATTTTCATTTTTCTCATGTTTTTATCACCAAACCCTTCCTGTCTGCATGGACTATCTACATTTGGCTCCTTCGCTTGTTAACTTTTACTCACAAGCGTGACAGCAGGACTCAATAGTACAAATGCATCTTCCAGTTTGCAACCCCATACTATTTAGTGCATGTTGTTGGTGTTGTTGTTTTCTTTTAATAATTGTTCTAGTTAAATACACAGCTCACAAGCCTTTAATTTACAAACAGCCTTTTAGAAATAATTAAGAAAAAAAGAAACCACAAGCTGGGGAAAGTCTACTAGGAGGTTTCATGATCAGAATCAAACATCAAAACAAGATGGGCTTTTTCCCCTCGTAGGAAAATACACATCAGCATTGTTTTGGACCGTATCTCTGATCGGAGATCAGAACATAAAGCATGAAAGTGAAAAAAGACGTTTGAATGATGGAGGTGAAAATGAATAGGCACAGATGTACCTTCCCCTCGGGGGAAAATGCCTCCCCTCCGCCCACCCATCCCTCACCGTCCACAGATGAAGGTTTCCAAGGCTGCTGGTTGGAAAGCACTCAGCACACTATCTGTTTTGATCATCAGATTTCTGACAGCACCACTGATTGTAGATCACATTGCATGTTTGCAGCTCGAGTACCTCCCCCCCTCTTCCACTTTTGATTTGCCTTGCTTGCAGATTTTCCTCCATATGCAGCACTTTGTTGGATGGCATGCATCTCCTGGTGGAGGGGGGGGGGACCTTTTGGCCCCTGCAGCATCGTTTGAAAACAAGTGGAAGCCATGAAAGTGGAGTCAAGCTGCAGGCTAAAACTGGCATGCAATAAGTCACCACTGACTCCCATACACTTAAAAAAACTGCCGTACATTAAAATACTAACAGTGATAAATATCATATTTTGCACTTTAGAAAAATTCACGACCTTAAAATAAAAGAACAAAACGTCATGAAACAGAAAAATAAATCCCTGCAGTCACTCTGCTCATTTTCCCAGGTTTTTGCCCCGAGGCTATAAAAATCAATCTTGGACCATTTTCTCTTCGTATTGTTCCAAGCTAGAAAAACTATGCCAGATTTACTCAACCCAAACAATTAGAGCTGACCCATAGTCAGAGCATTACTGGCGGTTTGGCTCCGTGTTTCAGCCTGGCTTTGTCACAGCAGGTCAACGAGGGAGAGCGAGAGAGTTTTCAAGTGCTGGTACAGTGAGGCTTTCCATCACCTCAGCTAGTTACAGCACGAGAGAACGACCTATATGGAATCCATATGCATCGCCAGTGTTACCCTGAAGGGTTAATGCTGGTCAGGGCCAGGTTGTGATGCTTCAGGGGCACGAAGGCTGTGATGGACCACCTCTTGGCTTAGCGCTGGAGCCACCGGGAAACTTTCCTGGAACATCTGAGGTATGTCGAGTAACTTCAAGCTGTGTTTTTGGAGCTGAGCGTTTGATTTGAGGCATTGTGTTTATGTTGTGTTCCTGGCTTTAAGAGAAAATCTCCGCCTATGCTAACAAGAGATGCCAAACATTCAGGCAGTGGGTTTTACATTTTGGTTTGTTATACACGTGGTGCATAGAAATTCATTTTATACTGATGTCATGCTCCTCTGCGACCATTTGTTTGGCGCAGAGGACACAGTTTGCTTTCCACCTCATAGCCTTGCGGCGCTATAACTCTTCAAAGGAGCTCATGCGTGGCACAATGGGCTAATTGGGTGGAAATGTGTTGACATTTCACCAACACGTCTTTCTAGAAGGAAGCACGAGATGTATGCGATCAATTATTCAGATGATCTAAGCATGAACAAGACGGGCGTGCACCAGGCCACCGCTGGACATGCACTGGCCTGCATCTCTCACCTGGAAAATAAGAGTTTGATTTCGGTGACTGGACGATTTCGCATTCAAACATCTGTGCAGCTGTGTGTGCTTCGCTGTGCACAAGAGTCATTCTTATCCAGCTGCAAAGAGATGCCTTTTTTAGAGCGATTTTAGTAACCGAGGTCCAAATCCACTCTTTGGTTTCTGTGCAAAAGTATATTCCAAAGACTTCTTCCAAAGTTAAAGTCCTTTTCATAGGGAGTCCCCTCATTGTGTTGCTCTGCTGCGCAGCTGAGAAAACAGTCTGTGGAATGAGAAAGACTTCAACTTTGGAAGATCCCCACCAGATATAACTAAGTCCGACTGAAGACTCATATTAGATTTGGCTATACTTTCCAATGGATTTTTGCACAGAATGAGAACTGTGGATTTGTACTTCCCATCTCTTACATTAAAATCGCCTCAGGAAAGGATTTACTTGCAGCCAGTTCGAACAGGAGGAACAATTACAACAACCAATAACGCTTTCGATATGGGCTTGTGAGCATCGTTTTAAAACCTTTCCTGTAACTCCCTGCACAAGTGGAAGATTTCATTCATCCATTCATTCATAGTGTGGCAGCAAATTCCACAGGTAAGAGGTGTTTTCTCTGATCCTGACGATGGTGATTATGAGGAAGGTTTGAAACTTAAAAAAAGGTACATCAAGATCAAGAATCATTTCAAAATCCTTTAAGGAGAGTACTGACTATAGATAGTAAATAACATAGATTCAAATATAATTTTGCATCTGAAAAACGTGCAGAGGAGTTTTAAAGTGTGTTTTACAGCCGAGTCGTGTCTGCAGGTGCAACGACCACCTTTTTAGCCTGAGAAGCAAAACCCGGGGAAAAACAAAAGACAACATTTCACTTGCATAACTACTGAATGCACAAGAGCTACCTAGATAATAATAATAATCCTCATAATAATAATAATAACATGGCACCTTTCAAAACACAGTTACAAACTGCTTCACAAATAGTACAAAATAAGGAAAATAAGACGTTAATGCAAAAAATGAGTTTTCAATAGAGATTTGAAAGAAGTCATTGTGGTTGCAAGACAGGATGAATACATGAACACAGCCACAACTATGTTTTCTTTTATGTCAACCAGTGATTCCACTGCACATATCTGCAGGCTGACAGATGCCCTGTCTCTCTGCACCTAAAAGCATCTTGGATTTCAAAACCCAATATGAACCTTCACATTTCTGCACACATTTCTCTTCCGGCAGCTCCACTCTGTCCCGCATCTGTTCCTCTGCCTTCCTCTTTTGCAGCACACTGTCCTTGGATAGACTGATAGGTCCTTTTTAAAATCCAATTTATCATTATTATGCATTTCTGCAAACGGCCTCCAGACATTATTCAAATGGCTGTGGGTTCAAACCCAGCGAGCCGGCGGAGAAACCGGAACTGATCTCCCTGGATGTGATTTTGATTAGGAGCAAATACTGTAAACAGCAACCCTCTGTGTGTGTGTGTGTGTGTGTGTGTGTGTGTGTGTGTGTGTGTGTGTGTGT
>JAVQJL010102521.1:0-21902 GCA_036024295.1 Nannoperca obscura
GTGTGTGTGTGTGTGTGTGTGTGTGTGTGTGTGTGTGTGTCATTCTCAGGAGGAGATGCGTCAGTCAGTAGCTCCAGCAGAGCCGGTGCAGTACTACTTCACTCTGGCCCAGCAGCCTGGAGCTGTACAGGTGCAGGGCACACAACAGGCCCAGCAGGCCGGTGCACAAACAGCTACCACCATCCAGCCTGGACAGATCATCATCACACAGCCACAGCAAGGACAGGTACTACTAACACCTTATTTGAAGAGCTTTTCACAGGGTTTGCCGCAAAGATCTTCACAGAGTGCAAATGACGCACAAAGGTTGAAAGAAGCAACAACATAGTGAAACCACAGCTGGATATAAGAATTCTAGGCAATAATGAGGTAAATGTGGAAAAGTAAGTGAATAACCAACTATAGCCGATAGTCTGTGTAGCACATGAAGGATTACCTCTACCAATTTGTTTAAGGAGCACATACTAAACTCCACCCAGTCCTGGGAGTCATGCTGCAAAAAGCTTGTTACTTGGGTCATCACACCTGGTTTTATTGAGATTAGCTCCCATTCAGTGGCTGACCACTCTCCCACCAGCAGGAATGACTGAACCTCAGGACACACCCAGTGCAAATAACTGCACACATGCAGGGTTTGCAACCCCCTCTGAAACCCTGCAGGGGAAACATTTGATCTGAAAACTGACCAAACACATAATTCCCTTCTCAGTTATTTGCTTATCAATTGCCATTGGAATAAAACGTTTATAGACACAAAAACAACCCTGAAATGTGTGCCATTCATTCCCTGTCTATTTTTGCAGCATCGTAGCCTACAACATATATTAAGTAGTGTGTATTTTGCCCTGAAGCACACTTCAATAAAGAAAGAAACCTCTTACTCAAAAAATGATCAAAGGTTATAGTCAAACTGCTCATGTATTATTTATTGTGATGTTGCTCATCCTCACTAGTGCTGTGTGTTTCAGTTAAAGAGAAATGAGCTGTGAATCAATAGCTGTATCTTAATCCAACCAAGCCCCTAGCACACGCATACAAAAACACAGTTTTTTCACACAGACATGCACATACCCACTGGGGAGGGTGCGTTCCCCCTCTGGATCACCCGTTTCACCCATCAGTAAGATAACAAACATGCATATTTAGGGACACCTTTCAATTGTCTCGCTTTCTAATTATCTCATTCGTACTGCTTTTTGCTGCTAAGCGCTCTTCTCTCTCCGGCTTGGCCTCTGCATGTCATGTAGCTGCGCTGCTGGACTGCTTCATGCTGCTTCAGCAGACTGCCTTTAGCTGAGCTGTCATACTCATTTAGACCTGGCCTGATTCACTAGCACTGCTACTGCTGCAGTCCCCGCTGAGTGTAGGGGGGTCACAGTTTGACACTCACCTTACGTACACTCTATTGTAGGCTATTTACAACGTAGCACTTTAATAGGTGGGCCTTGGGGGAATAAGTGAAAGTTTAAAATTGTATTCCCCAAAGTTTAAGTGTTTAAGATTAAATAAAAGCTTGGAATCTTTGAAGCTTCATCTCAATCCCCCTTTCATTGAAACCTGGTTATTACATTTGTTGCATTGCCTGTGAAGGGTATCTGTTTTGTTGCTTAATTGCACCATTCACTCTTGTCTGTATTTAAGTCACATCATAAGCGTTTGCTGGTGTAAAACAACGGGTTAGCTTGCCGCTACCCATCATGCCATGTTTGGTACAACAGATTTGGGTCTGTGGAGTGGAGTGTTAGCAGGAAGTGCTTTAGAAAGCAGAAGGGAATAAAGACAAAGAAAAAGTGGTGAGATGTAGCGTGGGAAAAGATGACGGGCAGAGATCTCAATTCATACCCTTTTTCTTTATGTGCCTGTGTGTCCGTGTGCAGAGCTTTCGGTGTCACTAGTTGTCACTGTTGTACCAATTCTGTCATTTTTGTCTCAGGTAATCGACTCTCTCATAAGTACTTATGAAACCACAGCTGACATTACTTGAGCTGCCGTAAATGTCACTGTGATGTGTACACATATTCAAAACCTGTCCAAGCTTCACCATGATTCGCCTCAGCTTCTTTATCATTCATGAACATGTCATTTTCTACTTATATGTCAGTTTGCTGCTCTAACATTTAAGCTTTCTATGTATACACTCCCCACACGCTTACATCCACGTTTTTGAGTTGATGCAAATCGCTGCTTTCTCACCGTGTGTCTTTCTCTTATTTTCTCATTCTAATCTGTCGGGCCATCAGATGCTGCAAGGTGCCACCATGCAGCAGTTACAGCAAGTGCAGGTGCAATCACAGGGCACACCCATCACGGTAAACACACATGCACAGTCCATTTCATATGTTTACTAACCACACACACACACACACACACACACACACACAGAGGTTGCCACAGCCCTGTAGGTGACTGCTGCCTACAAGCCCGGTCCTGTTCAGGTGACATGAGATCAGGTGGCCTTTCCTAGATAGTGTGACAGACGGATGAGAATGAGGGGTATCGAAACCAGCGCTGTCACCTTACGTCCCCACATCTTGTGTACCTGCCTGATGATCTTTTAACAGACTTTTAAAATTTAAGGTTACATAAGCTTCATGGTGCTGGTTAATTCTTTTTCCAGGGAAGTTAGAGATGTTCTGGTTCTTTGCTTTCTATCAATCAACCTGCTTGCCTGTACCAGTTGTTGTTCAACAACTGATGTGCTACCTCTCTCTTTTTCTGCTTTTCTCTTTCTTTTTCTCCTTTTTCCCCTCCATTAGAGTGCGCCTGTGGCAATGCAGGTGAGCGAGGGTCAGCAGGTACAGATTGTCCAAGCAGCCCAGGGTCAAGCTCAGGCCGCTCAAGCCCAAGGCCAGACCATGCAGGTCATGCAGCAGATCATCACCAACACAGGGGAGATCCAACAAATCCCGGTAAGAAATGGCATTAAACTGAAGAAAGAAGTGTTGGGAATTAGGGGAGGACTTGGTGACGTAGCAATGACGGGGAGAGGAGGGAGGGACAGGGAGATGAATGAGGCTCAGGTTAACAGAGACGAAACAGCTGGAGTAATGTGTGTTTACTGCATGTGTCTACATGGGAATTATCAAACAAGAAGCAAGTTTTACCAAGTTAACAATTCACCAGAAGAAAGTGAATGATTCTCATTGCCAGAGTAGGAAAATGGCTGTGACCTCTGCGTTCCAATGCCCTTTGCTCTAAACCAAGCTTTGTCTCCCCCTTGTGTTGGTTGAGTGCAGGTGCAGCTAAACACAGGTCAGCTACAATACATCCGTCTAGCCCAGCCTGTCTCGGGAGCACAAGTGGTCCAAGGACAGATTCAGACTCTCGCCAACGCCCAGCAGGTAATCACGATGGCAACAACAATAGCATTCATATAAAAAATTTGCTGGTGCCCATGCATTTCCATTGTTCCGTTATTTATTTTATTTACCTTGTTTTGTTTTCAGATCACACAGACAGAGGTGCAGCAAGGACAGCAGCAGTTCAACCAGTTTACTGACGGACAGGTAA
This sequence comes from Nannoperca obscura, assembly GCA_036024295.1. Lineage (NCBI taxonomy): Eukaryota > Metazoa > Chordata > Actinopteri > Centrarchiformes > Percichthyidae > Nannoperca > Nannoperca obscura. The sequence continues at coordinate 3,511 of JAVQJL010102521.1, forward strand.
CAAATGCCGAAAATATATCCAAAGTGTCAAAAGCTGTGACATTTTGAGCTAAATATTAAATTTAGTATGTTTTTTATTTGTTGCTGTGTGGCGCCTGACTCACTGACTCATTTTTGGCTCGTTAGCATTTCTCATTTTAACAGCTGTACTGGCGGACATGTGCCCCTAATTTAATCAAATGTAATCTAACCAGGACAGCCGTATTAATATGTATTAGAGCAGAGGTGTCGGACTCATTTTCATCCTGGGTCACATCAGCATTATGGTTGCCCTCAAAGGGTCGATTGTAAATGTAAGACAATAGAAATGTATCTACCTGTTATCATATTGCATTTGCATTTAATGTGTTTTAGTAATAAAACCAATAATTAAATTCAATAATTAATAACTAGCTCTGAAAGCAGAAGTCTTGGGGAGAAAATGGCAGTTCAATTCAAATGGTGCCGTTGAGTTGGTGTATTAGTGTACCAGCCAAGAAATGCAGCAATAACAGCGAGGTACATTCAAATAGCATCCAATAGACAGAAGACGAAATATGTCACGAATCAGAATTAAACAGAAATGCAATAATAAAATCATGAATAAAATTTTAAAAACAGTCAGATAAAATATTTCATTGTAGAAACAACCTTGTAACGTTGTAACAACCCAGGAGCTGTGTAAAAACCATGCAGTTAGATGTCATGCCCACAGACCTTCATCCTCTGTCTGTCTGTCTCTCTGTTAGCAGTTGTATCAGATTCAGCAGGTGACGATGCCAGCAGGACAGGAGCTGACCCAACCCATGTTCATCCAGTCCACCAACCCGACAGCCGAGGCCCAGGTCACGCAGGTCAGCACCGACTGAGCCCAACCAGGAACCTTTTTTTCCCACACACACGCAACATGCATACCAGCCCATGTGATGCAGACAGATGCCACCAACTTCGACAAAGGACGCTTGATAACCTTGATTTTAAGCAGTGCTCATTCAGACGAGGGACCTGAAATCTTGTAACACTTTTTTTTCTTTCTTTTTTTTTTATAGATTTAGAACACTGGATAAAAAATACCAAAGGGACACCGAATCACATGCTAAGATACATCCATACGTAGACACTTTTTGTACTTCTGTCATTCACATTCTGTAGAGAAAATCTGCACCCACTGCCACAGTCCCTCTCCCCAGACCAACTCTATTCTTTCTGTCATCTCGTCCAAATTGTGTTTTCTTCTATTTCTGGCGCCTTCCTTTCTGCTCTCCACTTGGAAATGAATATGGAAAGTGTCCGTCTCTGTCTACACGACCTGCCCCTGGCATATCTGTGATTGAAGGTAGCCATGGGATTCTTCGCCTCCTGCTTTCCTTCTGGGAAAACACCCTCTATATTGTTTTCTCATGTAGTTGATGGATGAAGTGAAGCCATATACCTCAGATATCACTTTTTACAGCAAGTCAATCTAAGGGATCTCGAGAAGAGGTTATAAGGTTCAGTGATGTTTTCATGTAGTTTCTCTTTCTTGTCGTTTTCCACATTGACGATGAAGCCTGACTTTATGATGCAAGGGCTTCAAACTGTATAGGTAAACTGTGTGTGTATGTGTGTGTGGTTTTGTCTCGAGCACCCACACCACAGCCATCTTTACTCTTCCATTTAGTTTCTTTATTCGCTCTTTCTTCACCCCTCTGTCTTTAGAGCAGGGAATCTCTTCTCTGCCTCTATGCAGTTTCACACAACCCCTCTCTGCCCGGGTGGTTTTGGAGTCTTGTGTCCTGGTTTAAGTCTCATGTACAAGCTCATGACTCCGTCTGGAGTTTAAAAAAACAACAAAAAAAACACCCTTTTTATAGAACTCTGTTTTCCTTGTGTTTTTGGGGGGTTTTTGAGATGATGTTTGGCCTCCATATCTTTCCCCATCATTTCTTTTGTACAGTAATGATTATCATTGTTATTATTATTGTTTTTGCATGTAGTTCAAACTGCCAGCATGACATGCAATAGATAGGTACAATTTTATTTTTGATGTTACTTTTTGTAAACAAACTTTGTTTGTGAGAAAAAATAAAAACCATAACTTGTCTAAGACTCGTGTTTTTATAGTATTTTTTTTTTTTTTGTGTGTGTCTTCAACTGCTGATGTTTGTTTTCACTGTTTTAGGTGAATTATTGAGTGTGTGGACTGTAGACAGGGAGACGGGAGAGAAATGCAACAAGAGATAAGACTTGAACCAACCCAGTCACAGGTAGATGCATCCCATCACCAAAGCCCAAAATATCTTTGTTTGCCTTTGTTGCTTTTATAGTTACTTTTCTCTAATAGGTATGACGTTAAAGTGATATAAGACAAAATTTCTTTTAAATGTTCAAGACTCCTTTTAAATTGTGGACACAAGAAAATATTGGTGGTTTTAACAATCCTAGTGTTGTGAGGCTTGTGTTTCCTCAAATGGCCATAGGAGGGCAGCACTTATCTAATAAACTGTAAACGCCACTGATACTCTGTATTAGGGCACCTGATTTATTGCCAAACAAAGATTTACAAATTTTCACCAGGAATATTGTTTAAGGAGCATAGACAATTTACCCAATATCTTAACTTTGCACCCAAACCAGACAATATGGTATTTCTGCTGCCCTCCTTCAGTGCTAGAAAAGCTTTGTGTGCTACAAAGGGCAAGCGGTTAACAATAGAGTCACGAGTTATTTGGCTGGAGACTGCTCAGCTCCTGCGAGATCAGACTGCATTCCTTATTCGACCTAAATCTTGAAAGGAAGAGAAGTAATTATGGTGAAACAGAAAATTAGGTAGATGCAGAGTGCATAATGTCCCACTTTACCCCAAGCAGAAACCCTCATATTCAACATTGTCAGTGTTGAAAGGCAAAGCTCAAAAGTTGCAAGTATCTTCCACTTTGAAGTGCTATGTAGCTGTGTAAAAATGAAGTTTCCCCACACTTACCCTCACACTGACCGCTAACTACACAAGTGTCTGGTTGAGCCACGGTAGTCAGAGACACAAGTAAACATTAGTCAAACCAGACGGCCCTCACTTAATCGACTTAATCACCGAACAATAACTGCATTAATGAGTGCAGACTCATGCTCGGGTCTTTCTAATAAGAGCAGCGAGGATTGTGAGAATGTTTAAGCTTAAGTCAAGCATGAAAAGGATTGTCTGGTGGTATTTTTCTTGGCCGGCTCGTCTGGTCAGATCAAGGCAACCTTGGCCCGATGAATTGCCTTGGCTGCGGTCTGGACCTTGTGATTGGGCCACAACACCAGTTGGGTCTCACCAAGTTAGGGACAAACCCATAACAGGAGTGGACGTTCACTAAGACGGGGTTTGTGTTTGATCCTCTTTTCTCTGTTGCTGAGGTGTCGGGAGAGTTTCTTTTAATCACCATCAAACCATAATGCAAGCTTTTCCCAGGTCCTGGCGTTTTCGGGGGTTGTGTAAGAATAATGTGACAGTTCAATGATCCATGTAGTGAAATTCTCTTATCTCTTATCTCCCTTCACAAGGAGCTCAGAGTGCAGGGTCAGCAACAGAGCGGCACCTCTGGAGGTGAAATAGATGCACAACCTGCATATCCATTTTCCAGTGCATTAAAAAAGATGAAAAGTATTCCATCAATAAAAAAAATGCAACGTCTTAAATGAAATGTTTTTATTTTTTTATGATAAAATTCTAACTTAAATTAATTTAAAAAACAAAACTAACTTTATTCTTTGTTTAATAAATAACATACGCTCTGTTCTCATTTCATTAATTTTGATTTATGAATAAGAAAGTATAATTTGCAGCACTAAAGCTGCTGACGTGGAGCCTTGAAGGTGGGTCCAGCAGTTCAGAGATGTTCTTAATACACCACTGCCCAAATCATTCAGGTTAATTCAGGACAACTGAGAAACACTGTTCATGAAGCAACAAACATCTCAAATGAATCCTTAAGGAAAATTTAACGGTAGCAGTTGAGTTCTTTCAACTCTGAGCTTTTTTAAATGTGAAATATTTTGGCTCGTATTTCGGCTTCAGATACCAAAGGATGACTTTTAGGAGTTTTACTGATAAACCTTTTTTATGTGGTCCATGTTTTTTTTTACCCTGGTTGCTAATGTAGCCTCACTCCATAGACTGGTGACTGATTTATTAACCCTGTAGACCAGGAGCTTTTAGGTCATCTGACCTTTGTATGTTTTTAAATCAAGCAGGTTATAACACTTTTCAGTATTGCTACTTGTGTGTGTTTGCTTAATCTTTTTATAGCCCAGTGCTGTGTGGGTTAGCAGTGTTTTTGCCTGATGAAAGTGAGGTAGTGTCTACACTTCCCCACCACCTCTCTAAATGTTTGTCAGTAACATGCTGCATACTTCTAGTAGCGTGCTCAGTCGCTGCTGTAAAAGCACCACGAGTGGTAGTAAGTTACAAAGGATCTTTTGACTGCATGAATGGGCCACTGAGTGAGGTCTCTGCCCCAAAAAACTGTCATTTCCTGACTCAGTCACAGGACGTAGTTGTTGACACACACATATTCATGTTGTCAGATTGATTAACACATTATTTTACAGCGTGTACGTGTGAGTCTGCTGCTCAGCAGGGGTTTGACACTGCCATTTCATCTCTCCTAAGGCCATAACCAACACAACAGACACTATATCAACAATTCATCAGCCCCCGCCCCCCCCTTCTCTCCATTCTCTGATGTTTACTATTTCGAAAAAATCTGGGCTAAAGAGGAGGAAACGGAATAAAAGGAGAAGAGATATGCGATGAAATAAAGGCAAACGAGTGCAGTGTGGGAAAGCTGTTAAGGGGCGTGAGGAAACGTCCAAGTGCACAGAGGAAATAAAGGGTTGGTGGGGGTCGTACACAGAGCGAGTTTGTGCTGTACTCTGTGTAGAGCACAATTGCTGATGTGAGTAATTTTAAGTTCCCATAGATTCCCTGAGTGGCTGTCGACTCCCGGAGCTCAGTGGGCTCTGTGGGGCGTGAGTGAATGCTTGGAGTGGGGATTGCAGTGGAAAATCAACAAAGAGGGGAGAGGTGGGCGTGAAGGGGAACGCAGCATCCGCCTCCTAACACCGGGCCTCTGTTGTCCGCTTTGGGTCACCCCCCGACTGTAATTTCACCCTGAGCGCCACCAAATCTGTGTATATGAGTGTGTGAGCCCTTCCTTGTGGTCTGGTTGTGTATCATTTGTGCTTTCAACCATCTGTTCCGCGTTCACGTTTTACAGTTTAACCTTGATCAGCTGTTGTATGCTGTGGGGATACTCTGCCCAGCATCTAAGTGTTGACTGCTGCATGAGAGTGACACTGGAGCAGGGCTGGCACTGTAACTGTTACAGTATAACACAAGGTGGGGTTCACATTTTGGTTAAACTTTAATGTAAATCCCCGGGGGTGCGAGCAGGGCTGGCCTGTTGGTCGACGGGTGAGAGACGGGGGAGGAGGAGAGGAAAACCAGGGAGAGGGTTGTAGGAGGTTCCCAGTGCAGGATGCCGTTGTGTTGATGTTTAGATCCTTTCATCGTGGCGTGGCTAGACTCCACAAGGGTCTGCTGTTACATGACTATGATACTATTCTAAGAAGGCAGAAATATACTCCGTTAAATTCATTTAGAAGTCGATCCTTCATTAATAAATTAAATATCAGCAGTTTATGTGCTTCTCAACTCATCACAATCCAAAATATAAACCTGTTTTACGCCAAACACTAAAATAAACAATCCTTTAGCAGCATCAGAAATGTATTCAGGTGGATTTAGTTGTAGTTTTTGGGCATGATAGCTGGTTTGAATAATGTAATTTGTATTTTGATGTCCCTGCAACATATTTTAAAATTTCAGATTGAATAGTGATTTTGTTGTTTTAAATATCAGAGACGTGGGCAGCAGTTCAGACGGCTGGAACAATGTAGTGGTGACACTTTCATCAACTTTTATATCATGGAGCCTTTAAATGAAGTGATTTGTGCAACTGGCACTTAGGACTTCAGCGTTCTCTGTCCAGTCTGATTTGTTGCCACTGTCATCATAAAAATCCTGTAATCTACTTGTTTTTGAGCGAACATGGCGAACAGATCTGTTGGTCTGACAAAACGAGACATTTGAAGACATCTACTCAACACCTGACTGCCTTCACTTGTCTGTGTGAGGTCCATATCGTTTTTCTCATCTTACAGACTAAATTAAGTCTACAAATGAATCCATAATGAAAATAAACTGCTGCATCTGGAGTCTATTTAAATAGCACCGTTTCTAAAAACACAATATGATAATACCAGATGCACTGGATGGAAAATGTCCCCTTACTTTTCAGACAGGTTTGTCACATTAACCAGTCCCCAGTCTGTATTAAGAGGTACAGCTGTCAACAGCTGATTCCATTTCTTTAGCCAACAGTAAGTCCACCTGTCTATAAAGAGTTAAGGATTAGTGATGTCGAGTTATGTAATGGGATAGGGCCTTGGGAATAATGTCTATGGATGACTTATGAGAGGCTCCGGCTGACATTCCCACAGGTCATTCCACAGACCTGCATGTTCCATAAACTGCAGCAGCCACAACGGACAGGAACATAGTTAGCATGAGTAACCTGCCTTCTGCTGCTGTTACAAAACTCTTTCGCAATGCCCAGCGCATGTCTGTGGTAGATGGTCAGTTATTTAACTTTCATATGGTGCACTTAAGTTTCACAGTAGTGTTGTCAATGAAGAATGAGTCTTTCAAGTGGGGGCCAGAGCTGTGAGCGGTGAGCTCCTGGAGAAAGAGCGCAGATTTGTTCCTCTTTGTTTGGAAATACTTCATGTAAAAGACCAAAGTCCTGGTGTTTTTCCTCCTCAGGAATTTAACCAACAGTCCCTCCAGGTTTACATTTGACCCCAGTGCTTCTGCTTTAAGCTGAATGGAGATATTAGATCAGTGTGAATTGTCTTGGCAGTCAGGTGACACGACGAGGCCAGCAGGAGTTTAGGGACCCACCTCCACAAATGCATTCCTCAGAGGTCCTCTGACAGGTGATCCTCTCTACATGGAACTGCGCTCCGTGTCGTAACCACAAGCCTCTGTGTGTGTCACAGTCATAGATTTAGACAGCTCTGTCCACCGAGGAGGAGGCCGTGGCGAGCGTCGCCTTGTCCCCCAGCACCTGCTGTCTCCATGGATTCAAACCCGCTCCTACAATAAGCACAAGCGACATTTTCAACTCAGATGAAAGACAAAGGAAACTTCTGTTACTTTTTAATCCCCGGCCGTTAAAAAGTATGTTGCGGGAGGCTTAGAAGAGTGGGGCACCTCGTTACGTATAAACTCCTCGCGGGGTGACTGTGTTGCAGTTAGACAACATTTACGCGCAGGTGCGTCAGTGGCGGCTCTTATCAAAGTTATCATCTCTGCCACACACACCGCTCATCACTCCGGCAAAGCGTCACAAGCGACAACAGCACTGTCAGGTCTCGCTTTCTTAGTCACCGCGTGCTGTTATAGGCTACCAATCCCGCGCGCGGTGTTCTCGTGTTCTCTCTCTGCAGGTCAACTCACCAGAGAGAGAGAGAGAGAGAGTTTTTATTTTATTTTAATCATCCTTGTAAGCGTTTACAAACCGGCAGGCATTTATTTGGGCTTTCTGCAGAGTTTGAGAGTTGGCCGTCCGCGATCCTTGGCGTCACGCTGATGGTTTTCTCCACCTCGAGGCGCTGCACCCCGCCCGCCGGAGCGCAGGAGCGCCGGAGCAGAAAGACGCGCGAGGAGGGCAGAGCAGGCTGATGTCAGCGGCCGTGGCGAGTCTCGCGCTGCCAATTAAAAACTATAGAAACAAGCTGAGGTGAACTTCGTGAAATAATGCCGATCACTCTGGTTGGAGATCACAGATCCACTGCGCTCGCCTTAGTGATTTCTAACTGCACGTTTGAAGTGTATTTGTGGAAAGAGTTTCTGCTCAACTTCGCTGCTTCCTTGGTGCATGTGTGAACCCCGCTGATCCTCACATCCGAATCTTAACAATGATCACCGAAGGTCACGTTCCGGCGCGACGCACTTGTCCTGTTATTGTGCATCGTTTCTTTTGCAACCGTGGCTTGATTTCTAGATAACTTTAACATCTATTAAAGCCGAGACTTAAAAAAAAAAAAAAAAAAAGAAGCAGGGATGAAATGTGATGATACTCATGTGTTTTGATCGGGAGACTGGTTTCTAGTCCACTTTATATGCAAGACAAACCGGACTATGACTTGGTCAAAACTTTGCCCCGCGCTCCTGCGGATCATCCTGTGAGAAGTGTATGTAGTTTAATCGTGTGCGCCTAAAAAAAAATGTTAGGAAGTCCGTCAAACAACGGCGGCATCAGAATGCTGGTGCCCCCGGCTGCGAACGACGACAGGCGGGTAGAGTTTGTGGCTCTCACCGCTGTCCACACGGAGAGAAGCGAGCCGTCCAGCCCGGAGCGCGGACACCCGTCTCACCGCACGGGTCTGCTGGGCACCCCGCTGCCCGGGCCGCCCGGGCCGAGGGCCAACGCGTCCGCTTCAAGCAAGCGCTTCAGAAAGTTGCAAAACTGCCTGTACAACGTGCTGGAAAGACCAAGAGGATGCGCGTTCATCTACCACGCGTTCATGTAAGTGTGTCATTGTTTGTTATTGGTCAGTGCAATAATAATTAAGCATCAAGTGCATTTAAAACTCCACATTTGTCTGTTTTTGTCTTTTACATTCCAGTAACAACTTTTTAGAGTCTCACAAAGTTTGTTTCCACATTATGTTTTGATCAGTGTGCGCCAGCAGTCGTTTGATACATTTTCCAATTAACCAAGCAGAGTTGCTTATGCGGCAATTAGCATGGTCACATGCCATACATCATCACAACACGGGGTCTTCTGTTCAATTTCCCCTTGTCTCTCTCTGATTAAATCATCGGGACGACCTTGGAAATTAGATTGAATTTGTCCAAATCCACAGGGGGTGGTTGGCACTTTTTAAAATCTAAATCCCCTTGTAACCATTTTTGATGCCTGCTGATAGTCATTCTTTTAAACTTTTATTTTATTTGAAATGTTTTACTTCTAATGTGTTTGAATAGTGGAGAGGTGTGAATGATTGATTGGTAATAACAGCAAGTAAAACAAAATCAGTGTTTCCATGTAAGGAATGTGTAAGTTTTTCTGACAGGTGAAGTATATAATGCACAAGTAAAAAAGACTTGAACCCATATTGTTACAGCTTTTCAACCAGATGAAGGAGAATCTCGTCCATTCAGCACAGGCTCAAACTAAAGCAATTCCCCTGCTGCACAGTAGAAAGTCTTCTGTCAGGGCTTTAAAGTACCTGTTTGCCATATGCTCTATGTATACAACATGTAAACAGTGGAAAAGTAGGAGCTCACTGGTAGCCGTGACTGTTCCCTTTTGTCAGACCAACAGCTCAGGACTAATATGTCAAACATGCAGCACTCATTTGTCCAAAACATTTGGTCATTTGGTTTAATGTGTACCCGTTTAACATTCAAATTTAACCTCCTTAATAACCAAAGAAACAACAGAAAAGCTCGGTGTGAATGGTAGGCCTAAGTGTCTCATTAAAAGTCAAAGTTCACTCTTTGAGTATTTACCATGTCCTAAGCGTGTCTCTATATTTTGGCCTCTGTTTAAGTGAAGCCCACGGCAGTCGTGCACCATTTGTGCACCAGCAGCTGTCCTGCAGCTGTGTCTGCGTCTGGCACACAGTGGACAGAGCATTATGTGTGGGAGCTCCTTGGACCGAGCCGTGTTTTCGGTGTCGTTGTTTAGACAAGCACAGCAGTCTCCCTGCCAATGCCATCACGTGTTTATAACAGAGGGAAATCCCACCGCAGAGCCACGGCTCTTGTACGGGTTTTCATCATATACTGCCGGCCCGTTAGTGAGTCCAGTTAGGCAAATGCTAGTCTCACTTTGTCCCCCACCTCTTTCACTTCCCTCTTTTTCTTCCTTCCTGCTCCGTTCCCACGGGACTGCCAACACGTCTTTGCGGGGCACGCAGACCTACATGTCGTGTACCACCCCTGTGCATTTCTCATTAAACGCGGTGGCCTTTGCAGGGTAGTTGTGGGTGACATTCATACTGACATTACCGCGTGTCGGAGTGGATGAAAGCTCTGCCTTTATTGTTATTTCTCTGTCAGAGAAGGCAGGCCAGGCACTCTGAGGTGCCCAGATCGTGTTTCAGGTGCCACGGCCTGAAAGGCAGAGTTGCACTGACTTCAGAAGTGTTTTATGTCGCCTTCTTAACAGATTACGAAATGTACCTGAGACTAAAACCTTACAGGGCTTTTAAAAATCCTTGCGTTGACATGATATATGTTGGGCGCACATATGTCTAGCTGAGTGCTTCATTCCCAGGACGGGATTTCACCCTGAGCTGTGCATTTTGTTTTGATTTATTGCATGTGAGACCATCTGTACCATGTGTGAAGAAAATTCACTGTACGATGAAGCTCAATTAAGGTGGCGTTGATCTGTTGTAATTAAATAGAGCCATACACTGCTGTGTGGGGCTCTGTGCTAACTTCCCTTGATCCTTTAATTAGTGCTGCATTGTAACGGGGGACGCTGGAACAGATGCTTTGCTTCTAGAGAGCCCCTCGTCGCAGGTGTGTGTTGGAGTGTGCATGGAAAAGGGGGTGAAGTGGCTCTCCACTGTAATGTCTCTCCACGGGCGCCCACTTAAGTCCCACCTCACTCTGCAACCCTCCTCGTTGCTGTAGCAGCTGCACATGAGATGCACCCTCAAAGAGACAGATTTCTCTCCTAGATTAAGGTCTTGGGTAACTTTAACATCTGGCCTTCTGAACAGCTCAGGTTACGTTACTGTTAACTGTTTCTGTATGTCGGCTGTCTCCTGTGGATGAGACACTCTCTCCTGTAACAGTGTAACAGCTGCATGCTACTTCAGAGCTCCAGTTCCTCCTCCCCTCTCCTCTTGGAAACCTGCCGTTAGTTAGGTGAACAGACTCAACTAAAATACTTGTTTTCTACACTACAGAGAAAAGAGAGGGCGGTAGGGAGGGGTAAGAATGCCGGGACTTGTTAAAAGAGACAATGGTGTTCCCGGAAAGTTTTGTAATTCTGTAAAAAGTCTGGCTACAAATAAGTCATTCCTCAGCTCACCGACCCGATTGGATGCTGAGACGACACTGCAGATTCATGCGATCGTTCAAATGGTGTGTTTGAAATGTTAAGTGCTGCTTGTCTTGCTATGGCCTCTTCACCCACTCACAGTAAAAGCTCAGGATCTCTTTGTCACCTTTGAATCCCGTCTCTTTGTGTCACCTGCAGTAAAACGTCACTGTCAGCAGGAGGGATGGTCTGCTTGTCTGAGCTGGTCAAGTCTGGTAAAGTTTGTACAAACACCAGCGGCCCAGCAAGAAAGTTTGGGTTGTAAGAAAGTGTGTAGGTTTCCAAGAATCTGCAAAGACACGTACCAAATTCTATTATACTGTATACTGTAAACAGGATATATAGGTATTTCTGAGGAGACTACAACTAATAAGTCTTTTCATTATTGATTCATCTGTCAGATTATATTATATTATAATTATATTATTTAGTGTCTAAAAAGTGGAGAAATTGTGATAATTGGCCCTCAGAATTTCCCAGATATTTAGTTTTGTCCGACCAACAGTTTAAAACTCAAAGATATTAAGTTTACAATAATATAAAAAAGAGACTGATTGGCATTTTGCTTGATAATGGATGAAAAATTGATTATCAGGTACATTTTCTGTCCGTGAACCAATCGAATGATCAAGTAATCATTTTAGCTCTACTGTTGGTCCTGTCATCTGCGCCTGTGTGTGCGTGTTTGTTTGTGTGGAGAGTCTGTGTGTAAACCTGCGCTATAAGTTTGACAGATGACCGACAACATTCAGAGGTATCGGTTTCAGTGTTTCCCCTCACCTTTTGACCTCTCATACATTTCCACCAGCGGCAGTGCCACATATAGACCATCACATGAGGCCGCCTGTTTTGCCCATAGTTATTCTTCCCAGCAGGAGGTCCCTTTGGGGCCGTGGAACTCCAGTCTAAAATCAGGCTACAGCTCCCGGATAGTTTCATACTACTCATTGCCAACTAATACCAGCATTGTAGAAGTCATGACATGTCTTGATCTTGACTGCCATAGCCCATCTTAGTCTGTGGCTTGGTACAGTCTTCGCTGGACCTTAATATACAGTAATAATGCATATGGATGGACAGGAAAAGCAGTCAAGACCGAGCACTGACCAGGCAGAATGATTGATTGGTTCTAAGGAGGGTGAAAATATACCGGTCATGTATTATTGATGTCTATGATGTATTATTGGAGGAGCAGAGATGTGGAACAAAATTATAACATGGAGTTTTTAGACTCGAGCTTGAGCAGTATGATCTGTATTAGTTGGTTCAAGAGAAATGTCTTTACAAGTAGTTGTTTTATGAGAAGCTCTGTGCTAACCCTTCTGACAGGCTAGTTGAGAGTTTAGCAAATTTGTTCACTGGCTCTGCTCAAGTTACTCCATGAATTTAACATATTAAAATGAGCGTAACAGCCATGATTTTTCCTACTCAGTAGGAGCAGTACGATGTCCTTTGTGGCTCTGGAGGAGCTTTGTCAAGCCTGAGAAAATCTGGGAGTTGCTGGCAGGACGACCTAGTTTGTCTATTCCTTCCAAAACCGTTACAAATCATTATAAAAATAATCCATTTTGTGATTTGATACTATGCTCATGGTTTGGTTAGGTTTAGGCATGAAAACGACTTGGTGAGGTTTAGGGAAAGATCAGGGTGTGGGTTAAAATTCCTGCTTCGTTAGGGTTAGGGGACCTTTGTCACCATGGTTACAGTAATGTGTTGTTGACCGGTCCATCCTCCCTGGAATCCTCCCTATGCAAACTTAGTTTCTAACGCCACCTGACTTCCTCCCTCGCTCCTGTCACACCTACCATGGACGCAAACAGATTTACATTTTTTATTTTCCCGTTTTGTAAAATGTGTCTCTTGTGAGTCATTCAACTTCATGCAAATGCAATAATAGGTCCCGGGAGTACCACTTTAAGATGTCTGTCTTGCAAACTGCACATTATATTGTAAAGTTAAACACATGCACCTCACGCAGCTTTTAATAATGCATTGTTTATGCTTTTAACTAAGTTATCATTAGTCTGACAGTGCAGCGGACACCGACGTCTTTCTCTCTCCCTCCCTTTGATCTGAAACAGTAGCTTCACAAATTTCCAAAGTAAACTTCTCATGTCAGATAAATCTTTGCCAGATAAACCCTTCAGTCTCCATGTTGTGTGGGAATGCTTTCACTTTAACCTTTTATGGCACCAGCATCAGTGATGGTATCTGTTTAGAAAAGCTTGAGCCTAAAGCCACATTATTTATAGATGTGGAGGGAGATACCCACAGCAGGCTAACGCTCTCCGTAACCTCTCCGAAGTACATACAGTGTGGCTATGGTTCATTTTTCACACATCTTTTGTGCTAGCAGTGCTGTACACAGAATGCGGCGTGCGAGCTTTTCATTAAAGGTGAACTGCCTTTCTGACATTATTAAACTCATTTAGCCCAGACAGCTTGTTGATTGAATGTGTTCCCTCTATCTGTCTATCCCTGCAGTTCTCCCTCCCTCTGAACCCGGTCCGAGCCAGCTAATCTACTTCCTCACCTGGGTCATGGAAACAGTCTGGTTTGCTTTTTTCAGGATTTCAACCAAGCATAACAAAACCCACTAAAATTGCCCATCCCCCCCCGCCATCCTCCAAAAAACACTGATGGACCTGATTTTTTTTATTATTAATGGTCTGAGTAATGTCAGAAAATAGCTTTTTGTTTTGTTGTTTGCTTTTTAAGTCAGCACATGAACGTGGTTTTATTGATGACTAAGTAAGAGAGAAAGAAGGGTGGAGAGGGAAGTGGCACCATAAAGTAGTGAAGTGAGAAAGCCACTCGGCACTTTGTGTGGGGTTTTTAACCTGCTCAGAACCGCAGATTTGATGCTTGTTGCTCATTACGGCTGTTGTTTTTTTATTATCTGTTCACCTCAGCAGGTTGTGTAAATTCTGCTCCATTAAGAATCCTTTATGGCCCGAATGCCTTTGCTCTTTTTTCACTCTCTCTCCCATCCATCATTCCCTCCTTCCTTTTCGCCCTGAGTGGGAATATCGCCTCTCATGTGCTGCACTGCACCGTCTAATTGACTTCCCCTCCCTCACTGCCTCTCCATCTCTTCTATTGTTTCTTCCTCTCAGTCCTGATTGGCTGGTCTGTTTGTGTACAAGAGTATTCAAGATCAGCTTATGGCTGGTGAAAAATGTGGAGGACTAAAACATCAATAAATAGATAAATAATAAAAATGGTGCAAAAAAAATATTAGTGAGTCCAACAGTTAAATAATCGTTTGGCTGATTGAAAAAAGTTTAATTGGCAACATTTTCATAACTCATTAATAATTTCACACATTTTTCAATCAAAAATGCCCAAAAGTTTCTAGTTTTAGCTTCTGAAATGTTGACATTTTACCTCTTTTCTCTGTCATAAATTATATAAATTGAAAACCTTTGGGTTTTGTCCTGACTGAGATATAACTTAAATTTCTTTCTTTCTTTATTTTTTTTTTACTGTTTTCTAACTTCTTATTGTCATAATTAGTATTTTTCAGACTTTGGCCAGTAAAATAAACCCATGGAACCTAACGTTTAGAAAATGGGACTACCTTAAACTAGAAGAATTTATTTTAAACAGTCGCTAAATCTGTGCCTCAAGAGCTCAAACAATTTACACAGAAACCTTAAAAAATTGAAAGGATCTGTTGTATTTAGAGTCGACTGTAGAGACACGGCAATAGTGCAGCAGCAGTAACGCTTCTTTGATAGAGGATCTTTGGCATTTCTTTTGATTTGAGTGAAGGAGGGACCACCATCCAGTCGAACTGCTAATGAGATTAAGGCCAGGGTAACTGGATTGGGCAGGAACACAGAGAAGATGATTTTGGCTAATTTGTGTTCTTGAGATTTTAAAGACACAGTTTTGGAGACAGCCACAAGGTCATTTTTGAGTCAGGATGTCTTGATCGGGTGCAAACATTCATCAGGGATATAATACAATATATACAAAAGATGTTTATAGGATCAAAACCATATTAGTGTAATTTCAAAGATCATCATCTTCCTGTTTGAAAATACGCTAAAGGATTTTTTGCTGTTTAGTTTTCATTTAAAAGTACGTGTCGGAAACTAGACTTGTTTTCTATTTATTATTCCCTAAATGAAATTGTTTCCACCACTCTGGGGAAATAATGAATTTACTTTACTAACTTACACTACTTACTCTAGATGAACATTTTCACACCTAAACCTACACCTAACCTCACGGTTCGCCTGGAGGTCTCATGTCACGTGACTTCTCTTTCGGTGGCCTGTCACGTTCTGCAGCAACTGCTTTAACCTGCTCGCCTTCCCCCGCGGTGGCTTTGTGTTTCCACAGAGTGGCTTGCTACCCGCAAACACCAAAGTGTGATGCAGAGGATCAGCGGAAGAAGCACGAAGGAGTAGGTAGCTCGATTTTGGATGCTAAGGATAATGACAATGTGATACTCTATTGATCCCTGTAGGGAAATTCTCTTTCCGCTTGTTCCGTACCACAACAGCAGCCCTGGAGCTGGTAGGGATCCAGTGTCTTGCTCAAGGGCACTTCATCAGGGCAGATGGTGGTGACTTGGAGTGAAATTTGGTCACTTTAAAGCCAACGGGGAGAGAAAGAAGATGTGAGGATATGTCAGGAGGATACAGTTGTGTTTTGGAGGTGGTCATAGTCATATCGTCCTTCAAAGGAGTGATTTGTGTGTGCATGGAGGGGAAGTTAGGGAGAGGAGAACAGGAGTGAGTTGGAGAGAAAGGAGAGTCGAGGTTAGTTGCCGTATTAATTTCGCCTTTCGGGGCAAAATGTGTCTCCCCTGGGATGGGACTGTCTGTTCTGGGATGGCCGACAAGGAATCAGGTTTCCCCCCCAATATCCAGCCCTGCTCTCTCTCTGCTCACTTTCACCCAGGAACAGTACACACACACACACACACACATATCCAGAAGACACACACGCACCATTATCATGAGGGGGTGGGAGGGGCAAACTACTGTTGTTTATTTACTTGACAGTGCAGAAACTGTAAAAAGGCTGAAGGTGAAATTCAGTAAACACGCGAAAACACACCGCAGAGACCTTGAGCCACACACAATGGACCTGTTTGATTTTATGCAGATAGGTGATCAGACACCTCCTAATCTGCAGTAATCTATATTTATTTAA
Source organism: Nannoperca obscura (assembly GCA_036024295.1). Taxonomy (NCBI): domain Eukaryota; kingdom Metazoa; phylum Chordata; class Actinopteri; order Centrarchiformes; family Percichthyidae; genus Nannoperca; species Nannoperca obscura. The sequence continues at coordinate 19,808 of JAVQJL010102521.1, forward strand.
TGGCATTGTCGCTGAAGCAGGCCAGGGATACTGTGGCATTTGGCCACGAGGGTCGAAGGGAAATGCCAAGAGTTTATTTTGACTAGTGAAGACCCCCTGAAGACTCCAGATCTGCTTTCACAGCCAGGAAAATCCAGAAGCACTCTCTTCGCTCCCTTCTACTGTATATCTTATTATTACATCTCTATCTCTCTGCAATATATTGCATAGGCGATTTCTGCAGAGGTGGCGAGTCTCTGGACGTACTACAGGAGCTGCAAAAACTGACAAATTGTTGTGTCATTTTCTTGTATAAAAGTCATTAATTTAAACAAAATGTTGTTGGTGGGGGATTATGTAAATTTTCTGGGTTCCCTGTGTTCAAACTACATGTTCCTCTCAGCTGCTGACACTGCTGGCCAGATTTGCATGCAGAGATATGGTTTCATATTATTAATGTTAAAACACTTAACCAGCTGTCCCAACGGTTCAAAACAAATGAGGGACTGAACTGACCAGTGGTCTCCCTTTTTTGTAACTCACTAGTCACGAAAAAGGCAGAAAAAAGTCCGCCTGCCACTTCAAGTATCAGTATGCTCACTAATTTGCTTATTTAGAGAAGTTTTTTAAGGTGTTATTTTAAACAATTTCTGTCCAGATGAACATAACTTTGTTTATGCTGCCTTGCATCACACTTTCACTTCTCCCTAATCTGTGGCTTTGTACCAAATGGAAAAATGGCAAAAAAGAGAAGCATCGTCGGACAAGATTTCACTGCACACGTTCAGTCCTGATCTGTGTTGATAGATCATTGTCACCTTCCCAGATATTTCACTGCAAAATTTCACCCAACACCTCTGCGCCTGGCTGTTCTGGGAGCTTTCTTTTGAAACACTTTACTCTGCTGCCATCGCCTTGGTTCTCACACTGCCCTGCTTTAAATGAGTGTTGCACCGGACTGTCAAACCCTCTAACCCAGCAGTTAAGTAAAATGGGACAATTAGAACTTTGGCGACGACAGACGGCCCTTCCAGTAAAGTCTAACTCTCTTTTGACTGGAAATGCATGTCACAAGCCATGGGAAAACTGCTCAGTAACGTCACACTCTGTAACTGTGGCACAGTTTCCACTCCACTAAATACTCTGCTGTTAAATCTTGTTTGTATACAAATGCAGAGAACTCTCCTCAGCTGTCCTCACTGTCACCTTCTGTACAGTAACCATCCCTGGCAGCTCAGTATGAAAGTTTCCACACAAAGTTCGAATGATTTTCTCCTGCATTGCACAATGAATAGCTTACTGAGCCTCTGTGATTCAAATCCAACTTCAACCTTTCTGTTCAGTGACAAAAAGTATCAATGAATGAGGTGTTCATCAAGGTGTTCAGTGTGAGTTAGAGTGATGAAGAGGAAGGTTAGGAAGCAGGGTCTGTGTGTTGCGAGCAGCTGCAAAGACCATAAGACAGGCAGAAAATAAATCAATAGCTTTTTCCTTGCTATTATCTCTCAGCAGCACACTTAAGCCCTGACCTTAGTGAGTGGCTGCACCTACAAACAGCCGATTATCAGCAGAAGCTGAATAACATGGAAACTAAATCAACATCTTAGTTTATACTAATGTGGGAAAGCCCGCTCCTTCTTATCTCATTTTCTGCTCTACATGACAACAACTCTGTGGCAACAGAGCGGAAGTGATGATAAATTGAAGGATAATGAGTTTAGCAACTGATGCAGGTGGAAATCTAAATCTAATCAAAAGCAGGAAGTGCTGTTTTAAAGAAAGCTCCAGAGATAATATATTCAATAAATTCAAGTAAGTAGTAATTTAAGTTAAATTATTCGTCAGTAGAAATGGGCGATACGTGTAAAATCCTCTATCAGTGTGAAAACACTGCCAGGAATCACATGACTCGCAGACTCGTAGCTGTGGGGGCGAATCTCTGAAAAGTAGGTGTTGTTAACTACACTCTGAAAAAACAGTCTGCAGTATGAGTGCAAATATAAAGATTCGCCCTTTCAAACTTCAAGTTTTAATATTTCAAAACTTTTTTTCAGAGATACGAGCTCCAGTTTTCAGACCACCATTTACAAGGTTTCAAACCTGGAATACAAACCAG
>JAVQJL010102523.1:0-13204 GCA_036024295.1 Nannoperca obscura
TTGGGTCTTTGTGTGTGTGGAAGTTGGTCTCGACCGGCTCCATGTGATTGAGTGCCCTGAGATAACTTTGTTATGATATGGCGCTATATAAATAAAATTGAATTGAAAATTGAATTGAAGACCAATTGAGATGTGGAATGATGCAAGCTCTCTGGACCGGGACTTACATTATCAGGTGAAATGCAAACTGCCGCTGTATGGAACTAGCATAGATTACTGTATCTGAACAAAGCTCCTTTATTTTCTAGTCTCAGATCAATACCATGTCTCTGCCGTTTGAGTGCTTTTGTGAACACTGCAGTAACCATCATTTTCCATATAAACTCTCTTAACTATATGCAGAGGTGGGGGCTTGGGGGTGGACTATATTGTGGGAGGAATGTGGAACTCTGCTGGAGCTCAAGTACATTTACAAATGTTGAATTTCCTTTGAATTGTAATACGTATCTGTATCTGTATTGTGCTGCACTCTAAGCAACATCGATAACTACTCGTGTGTCTCCATAACCTCACACCTCCAGATTATTTTTCATTTTCAAACTTGTAGTCTTCAGCCCCAACAGATGCTGACTCAAGTGCCATCACTTGAGGACATTTATCAGACTTCACACTAGAGCCCAACCGATACTGGAGTTTTGGGGCCAATGCGGATATCAGGGAGTTATATTTATATTCCTTATAATATGGTTATCAAACAGAAAGATGCGTAATGGAGGCAGGGTATTTTAGTGTAACACATTTCAATGATAGAGGGTGAGCCTATTCTAGCCACATCCCTAGTGGTTACACACACAGTCTACAGTCTGGTTAACTCTGGTCTCATAGATGATACGTGCAATACCGACAACAATGTGCAATATATAGATATATATACACTCATAGTATAACATTGTTATTACTGCCTGCTACTTCCCATGCACTAAACTTATTTCAGTACTTACTATCTGAGAAGTGTGACTGCATGTCATTACGTGTACTTGTTTTACATGCTACTTATTTATATTTTTTACTTTTATTTGATTTTATTTTTCTCTCTTCTGCAGTGTACACTTTTGCTGCAACAATGTAAATTTCTCCACTGCGAGACTAATAAAGGATTTCTGATTCTGATATACTAGCGAGCAAGCTAATAACAACCTACTTGCTGTTGGCTATATTGTGTATCATTTCAAGTGAATACAAATTTAAATATCACAATAAAATGTGGGTTTTCTGTTTAAAAGGTAGGCTACCAACGTATTAATATAGCTTAATATAATTAATATAACTCACTTGCTGTTAGAACACGGTGTGGTCGATGCTCAAACAATGTCTGCTGGATAAACTACGTACTGACACGATTTCTAAATCACACCAAGCATCTTTTTCTGCATTATGTTCTGTAAATCACATGTTCATATGGCACACATCGGAAGACAAATACGCCGATGTTGACATATCAGTGGTAGGCCCATTTCAGCCAATAAAATCGCCTGACCGATAAATCGAGCTCTACTTCACACGGCTGCCAATTCACTTTACAGTGATTGAGAAGAGCAGATTGTCTGCACAATGGAGAAGCGGCAGCCAGAGAATAATGGGTGTTTGTTGTGGAATGATTTATGATTAATGGTTGCTTTCAATTACCTGATCAATTAATCGACTAATGATTTTAGATCTAGATTTGAAACTAGATTCATTAGAGAGATTAAGAGTATTTTACCCGTGTGGAACAAGATCCTGAAACTGAACTGGCTGTCAGAACTCAACTCTAAATGCTAAAGTAGGAGCCTCATGATTTGTGAAATATACAGGATAGTATTATAGAGATGCCCTCCAAACCCAGGTCAGATACACAATCATTCATTCTACAACTAAACTAAATAATCATAAAAAATAAATATAAAGGGTTCAATGGGGCCAGGAACAGAACTATTTTCTTTTTGAATGAGAAAAGCACAGAAACAAATATCCAGATCTAGATGTAGAAGAATTTGCATGAGCAGTTGGCAGGCGGTGGCTAATCTCTGTGACTAAGTCAACACCTTCAGTAGCTGCTTCATGATGAAAGCCTTCCAGTTGTTTGCCAGTGGAAAGATAATATTGTGAAGAAGTAGGAGAAGTTGTTAGCATTAATAGTAGCAGCCGTGCTAGTAGTATCTTTCATAACACAACAAAGGACTTCATGGCAGCTGCACAGTAAGGTGCCAGAGAGACAACTAGCTGTAAAATGTTGGTCTCCAGACAACTGGGGTTTCTGGAGATATGTAAGTGTTAACAGTTACTAACAGCACAGTAAGTGCCTACATCTTGCCTGCACGTCCACATGTGGAGTCGTCACCTTACCGCCGCGTCGACCCAGCACCAGCCCCGCTCTGTGCTGTTATTGTGGGTCAGCGTGGTTGCCTCCTGATGTGGGGATGCAATGGAAATACTAATGAGCACAGCATGCCGCACCATTGGCAACATGTGCAATACAATACCACAGGGGAAAAAGATCGAGGAAACGGGATCTGCATCTGAAGCCACCACAGACATTCACTTCTTTCCATTCCATTCCGCTCCGCTTATTACATTGCATGCCCCTTTTCTGAAATGCTCAAATGTCACAGAAGTGTTCCCTCCTCCCTGCCTGTAGCAATTCCAGGCCAAGTGCTGCCGACATTTTATGGATTCCTTTCAGTGTTATCAGCGATTAATGGTGACCTTTGCATGGCGGCTAAAGCATTTGATCTTCCCCAACCTGAAGAAACGATCTGCATTTGATTTCACAAGTCAAATTCATGACTTGTGGGTGGCTTTTTTAATATCAGCGCAGCAGATTGTAAGGCGTACTGCATTTCCTTTGTGGAGGTGTTATTTAGCTATGCAGACTGCACAATACACAAGGCGCACTTGACAATGAGAGAGCTTAATGGATTACTGTACAAATGGAGAGAGTGACAAGTGCCTTTCAGGGCGCTGTGGGAATTCAATGCTTTTTAGGAGCTTATGTGACAAGAACAAGGCAGAGGCCTGTGGTGACTAGAGAGGCTCACTGGCTGGGCACTGTTGTCAAAGCAGTGTGATGGACTTTCTCAGTGGGCCCTTAGCCGAGTTCGATGCTAGCTTTAAGGGTAAACGGCTAAGAGAGCAGCCTTGCTCAGCAGGGAGTTCGGTTGTGTGTTGCGTTCTACCAATAGTCTATTTCGGAGCCAGTATGCATATAGCAGCAGTCTATAACACAGAGTGTCAAACAGCTGTATCAGTTTGTTTCTCAGCAGTGGAGCAATGTGTGATCTTGGCATGCATGAGAAACAGCAGAAACTGTTGTAATGCCAATAGAACTGGGGTTCTAGTGCTTTTATTTGAACTGAATGCAGTGTTGAATCTGCTTATCTAATCTGAGTTCTTCTGAATCCACTATTTAACTCATTTAGGTTAAGCTTTCCACCATTTTACCAAACAGAACTTGTAAATAAAGAATATTCCCTGAGGCGCTCCGAAGCATCATCCCGGGGCTGATCCTGGCATATTTTAATGGATCGTATCGGCTAAAAGAAAGCCGATCAGAAATGAGATCCTTCTTTTCTGCCGGTGTTGCAACATCCCTCTCCTTTTCCGCAGTGCATATCCAAATGAATATTAGAGAGTGTGAATGTGAAAAAGTATTTGGGCACTCCAGGTTGGCAAAATGCCTGGATTCACTAAACTCCAACACTGACTCCCATCTCATTAGCAAAGAGCAGTCTTGTTTTAAGCCCGTGCAGACCGTCACTTTCACTGGTTTAAATGATTCATTTCAGCTGTCGCTAGTTAATGTTAATTCTGTGAGTAACTTGATGACAGAAAATAATGAAACTAGTCTGTTGTCTGGTCAAAGTGCTCTCTGCAGCCGGTGTCTGCACTCATCTATCAATCTTTCTATCTTCTGTGAGGTCCACTCTATAACATCACTGAACAACCATCTGTAGTTTCAACGAGTTCAACCGAGCGAGACGTCTTCTTTCTAGCTGATTGCGTCATGTCAGGAGTTACACTCTCCCAGTTTAACTTGATCCATATCAATCATGTGAGGTCATCAGTGTAATCAGTGAAAGCAGGAAAAATCTGATGTGTCTGTTTAGTCTGCAGCTGTTATTTCAGTGTGTAAGATACATATTTACATTTAAGTAAATATAAATATCGGACAATATTGAAGGACACGGATCAAGACTGGGGCCCAAAAAACTGGATCAGGACAGCCCCAGTTCTAAAACTGAGGCATGAGACGATATTAAAAGGTTTGGTTCTGAGGAGTATTTTACCCATGTGGAACTGGATTAGGTAAAATAGACAAGGGCAGCAAATCAACATCTAAAATAAATGAAGAAGGTCAATTACAACAACTCTGTCTCACACTGAATTTTATGTCAAACCTTTCGGTTACAAGGTCAATAACAGAAATATATCAATTCCTTTATAGAATCAGTAATGTCCGTAAACGGTAAACTTAAGAAGAAAGCCATGTTACATGTCATTTGTTGCAGTCTTCCTTTGTGCTCGGCCAACTGTGTGTGTGTGTGTGTGTGTGTGTGTGAGTGTGTGTGTCTGTGAGTGTGTGTCTGAATCAAATGCTTGATAAACCGCAGGCTCAGGTCTTTGTAAGTCCATTACACTCCAGCCTTACATTACGTCTTGTTCCGTCTTCTAAACGATATCAGAAACATGTTGCCCAGAGTTGAAAGTTCTCTTCATTGCTATTCTGTTCAGATAAAGCGGTGATGTTCCAGTGCTATCATGGAGAGAATGTATAGCCGCATGAATCACTCTCTTTGAAATTCAACGTCCTGAGAAGTGTTTTTGTCAATTTGAAGTGAGCTCATGATTCATCTGAGCTAATCTAGTCATCCTCTTGAGATCCTTGCCCAGTGAAAATGGGAGCCATTATTCTACACAACTGCACTGGTGCATTGACTCAAATCAAGCCAGTAAGACAAATGCTGCAACAGAACCTGAGAAAAGAATAGTTTTCCAATGATTGTGACATATTTACTTTCAGGTTTTAATGGGCTTTTATGAAGATAGATGGTTGGTGATAGGCCATTGTCGTGTGTAGGCATGAGATCATTTGACTTGAATTAACATGGTTTTCTGCACAGACAGCACCTGAGCTGAGAACAGGGACTCTATCAGCAGGGGCCAACTGTATAAAATAGTGTGCACACAAAGTGCATATGAATGCATATGTGGAGGTCTCAGGCATACTCATAGCCACGGAACACTAGGTCTTCTAACTTGAGCAGAGGTAGAATCGGTAAAATGCCACTCAACAGGCATTTTAACTTAAAGTGGCTATAATCGACAGTGTGAAAGGCTAGTGATAAACCTACACAGAATTATCAGCTTTACGGAGCTTTACAGTGAGTTTCAGCTCATTGTTCAGCTGTCTGGCTGCAACTTCACTGTTTTGTAAACTCATCGCTCTAATAGTGTTGTTTTCAGCAGCAGCAGGCAGCTGTTTAAAGAGAAAAGCTCCGATAAAGCCACTGTCCACTCCCTGCTCAGCAGCAAACAGCAGACACACACAGTTAGAGACCAGCTGCTGAATGCTCCACTATGTTCAGCAGACAAAGAGCCAGATATTTCCCTCAGGAGGTGGAAGAGACCAAAACAGAGCTAACAGAAACTCCAGAAGCCTGACTGAAAGATCGTGTTGCTCTTTAACTCTGTTCTTTCCATTTGATCCTTTATTGTGAAGCTCTTTGTAAAGTCCTTTTGATACTTCTATAAACGGAATCATCGATTACATTTCCAGTGTTGGAAGATGACACAATATTACTGTGGATGATGGTTTACAGTAATGAATAAATGAATGAATGAATTTGTAATTCTACAACACAAGGCTACACAATGGAATTGCCTTGCATGTCATTGCTGTCGCTGCTAATGCGATACAATCTGTGAAATGATGCTACCTCTTTGCCGTTCTTTTTAATAAAAAAGCATTTTTGCTTGAAATAAATTATTGTTCATTAAAATTGTTGTCAATTCCTTTTTCTGTCGATCTACTAATCGATTAACAGACTACTTGTTTCAGATTTGGACAAGTCTGAAGATTTTCTGAGTATATTGAAGTACTGATCAACTAATATGAAAGTAATGAAAATGAAAATGAAATGTTGGTGGAGGTTCTTTTGGTTTCCATGGAGTTTATACCTCCACCATGTCATGCCATGTTTTCCAGTCTTGTTCCGTTGTAACTGAAGAGTTTTCACAGTGCACTTTTATTATAACGCTGTGACACTACACTGCAGTGAGTTGACCCTGTTGATTTCACTGCTCTGTCTAACCTCTTACCAGTGATTGTTTCCTCCATCTCTGCTGACCTGTGTCACATGTAATGTTACAGTCTATGTACGCAGGCCTACGTCCTGTTAATCTCCCACCTGCTTTGTGTCCTCCAGGGCAGACGGGGGGAAGGACTGTGACAGTGCAGTGGCTTTCTCAAGGCCGGACCAAGAGGGAGGCCGAGACCTCGACACAGGTCAGATATGTCATCAACCTTCCTCTGATCTTTGTTCAGCAAGCAGCTAAAAACTGCCACTCTCTCACCTTTGGCCCTTGGTTGACTGTGATTAGATCGACATATCTGGCTGGTCACAAGAGTAAAAGCCTAAAGACTGCTTGTGGCCCCAAGAGTCTGCAGTGTTTAATACAGCTAACAAGATTAAAGCGTTGCACAAAGGCAGCAACACAAGCCTTTTTCCTATTACTAGAGTCTCACCAGTAGTGGCACCTAACATGTTAAGTTGTGAAAAGGCCATGGGGGCATCCAAATGAAAAGCACTGTGAAGTGTGTCTAAACATGTGCGTACATAACGAAACAAACTTCCATCTACACCGTCTCTCAGAAGTGCTCTGGCCTTGGTAGCTTACATATTAAATCAACACAGACGATGTTTTTACTTTATTTTTTATTGATGATTTGATGATTTCAACATTTGGAAACATAAAACCAACACATGAACACGTAAACAGCCAAACAAACCTAAAAACTACAATAATTAATCCTTTAGAAAAAAGGGTGGTGGGGGTTTGTTTGCGAGTAACAGTTATGCAGTCCATTTTTCCCGTTACATCTACTAAATCTGTTGTCCTTTTTGTAGTCTTCGTTGCTGCTTTGGCTCCTGATTAATGTCCATTTCTCCCACTTTTCTTCCATCTGTGCTTCCTGTAATCTTAAACGAAGTGTCATTTTTTCCATTATGTAAATGTCCTCTATTATCTCCATCCATTGTTCCTAGGTAGGGGGGGTTCACTCTATCCCAGTTCCTTGTGAGAGCTTTTTCACTAGCTATTAACAGTATTTTGACCAGATACCTGTCCCTTATTTGTACATTTTCTTCAGTAGAATTAAAATGACAGAGTGCCATTCATAGGTATATCATATCATAACATCTCTGGCATAATGTTGTATACCATTTTCCAAAACATCAATTACTTGTGGCATTTCCAAAATCCATGTGAGTGATCAGTGACTAGTACTCCACACTCTCTGTACCTGGTAGATTTATATTTGAATATTTACTCTTGGCCTTGGGCATGATAAAAAACAGATCCAATTTTTCCAAAAGGATTCCCTACATATCTGTGAATTGGTGGATGTTTGATGTATTTTCCACATTGTGAAATGCTTTTTAATAATAAAAAAAAGCTGTCAGTCTCATTTAATGGATGAATGAAAGACGTCTGTTCTTGTGGTTCTGTATCCCGAGGGGACGCTTGACTCTGTGGTGTGATTATTGATATGGAGGCTTTTTACTGCCCTTCTTTTCTTTCACAACCTCCACATGCAGTTGCCAGTGCACGCACACACACACACACACACACACACACACACACACACACACACACACACACACGTACTGCACTGTGCATATGCACACAGGTGGGAGGACAAGCACATTAAAGACTCTGTGCCCTTTAGAAAAAGGATGAGGAGGAAAGGGGTTCATCAAAAGAACAGACAGCTTTAACTTAGCACAGCATATTCCAATAAGATTAACAGTGGTACAATAGAAGGCTTATTTTGTAAAAGCGTCCTTAAAAGACTCTGTACCGCACCTTGGAAAGGTTTGAGTTAGAATAGCATGGTGTAGTTGCTTCAGCATACAAGTGTACTGCAATCTTGGGAGTGATGTGACATCGCTGGGATCCTGATAGCGAGCACGTACAGTATGTGTGTGTGGTGGTGAAGGGATGGAGTGAGTACATGTTTCAATGATGGCTGTATTGATACATAAATAAAAAAAGAAAACTCTTCTGGGGAAAAGATTTAAATTAACAAAACATAACCAAACATGGCTGGTGAAAGTGAAGATGGTGAAACATGTTAGAAGCATTTCAATTCAATTCAGTTGTATTTATATAGCACCATATCATAACAAAGTTATCTCAGGGCACTTTTTCATAAAGAGCAGTTCGAGACCAACTCTTATATTTACAAAGACCCAACAGTCCCACCATGAGCAGCACCAGGAGACAATGGCAAGATAAACTCCCTTTAACAAGTAGAAACCTCGAGCAGAACCAGGCTACAAATTTACTATCATTTGTAGCAGATGTGCAGATGAGTTGGGTGAGATGGTTGGACAGCTTGTGTCCAGGGCTGAGGGACTGACAACTTATGTCGGTGTTATGTGTTATTGTTGACATGGAATTGGCTGGACTTGTCCAACTAAGCATGGAAACATGGCTCAGTGCCTTTCTGTACAGATGCCCCTGCTTGGCATGATGGTCGCCTTGGCAAGAGAGGAAACGTTGGGGTGGGTTTGGAGGGATGAGAGGAAAAAAGAGACTGTAGCCAAAGCTTGAAGCATGACACCCTCAGACCAGCCCTCATTCTTATTGAGAAAAACAAGAACACAAGACACAAAACACACTTCAGATAGCAAGACCTGCTTAAAATTTAATTGTAATAGTGATGACGTAATATTGATAAGTAAACATTTATGGATAAATACATTTCTTTTTTACTACAAAATGTTTTTGTGTAATTCTTCACTGTTAAACATAGGGTTTAGTGTTTAAACAATTTAACTTAAGAACCCAAATGTACCAAACATTAAAGTATCTGATCAAATAATAAGTAAAGAAGATTACATTTGATTATTTCACTGATATTTGTGAGACTATGGAAATGTTTTATTGATACCAAAGAAGTATTGAGGTTTGATACCTTAGTGATGATAAAGTATACTGGGGAACATTCTGTGTCCTCAGAGCCCACCAATGAAGTCAAAACTAATTAAATAAGACCCATGTTTTAAATATCTGGTGTGGCTTGTAAGACATAAGTTATTCAATCCTTGGGTCACAGCAATGTTTTAGAAATAAAGCGTTTTCTTTTTGTTTTTTCAATTCAATTCAAATTCATAATTGCTGGCCTGACAGAGACACAGGAAGGACAGCGTCTGAGTATAGCAGCGTCAACGTCAGGCCTTTGTCGGAGTTCATAATCATCTGCCTGTTGATGATTTGCTGACAGGCTCATGCCAGCTCCCCCGACGGGCACCATGTAATTGACGGTGATCACTGGAGGCGTCTGACTGCCTCTAGTGCATCTTAATGCTTATGATAATGACAAAGTGGTGCCCTGCTGAGAAACATTACCACACAGAATGATTCAGAGTCCTGCCGTTAACCGCCATGCTAACGAGTTGATATTAATGCTCGACTGGCTGGTGTCATCATTGGAGGAAATAAAGAGGGTTAGCATCAGTACAGGAGATATCAGTGGAATTAGAGGAGGATTAAAGAAGGCTGGTGACACATTTCTAAGACTTCTCTTTTACATGCTGATAATGATTTTGACAACAGCATAATGTCTTGCTTTCCTCCATCTGGTTGAATATTCGTCATCACTTGATTTGATCATTTCTTTTTGCTATTAGTTTTGAAGAGATTCTGAGTTAAATATGTGCCTTCTTAAAGCATGCTAGACCATGCACTGTGTATGTAACGTGAGGGGCAGGTAGAGGTTAAAGGTTTCAGTATGCTTGAAACAAACTAGTTTGTGTGACATGTTGTGCAACTATATCTAAATGCAAAAGTATTGATAATTGTTTGGAATGGCCATAGTTAAAAGTGAGGTGAATAGCCTGCCATCATAGAGCATAGATAGTAGATTACTCTGTACAATGAATAAAGTAATTCCATTGTTAAGACGGAGGATAAAAGGATTGTTACTGTGGTAACTTTCTGTAAATTCCATCTGGCAGTATTAGAAACTGCTGGGCAGTGTTTAGATGAATGAACCCTTAAACTCATGGATTTATTACTGAAACAGCACTCCCACAGAAACGCATCCCATTGCATTTTTTAATACATAGAGGGTTTCTGTCTAAGGTCTGATAAAGTGCAAATTATACTTTCTGCACCCATATAGCCATGAGGGTCTGTATTTTGTCATCTTTTGTTCACCTACACACATCTCCGCTTTTAATTCACACACAGCCCAGAATTTATGAGCACGGCGCCCGTTCGTGCTTACAGCACATGTACAAACACGTTGCCACAGTGTAGTATAAACACACTTGGAAGCGCTTCCATTGTCTTGTCTGTGTTCATTTTTGGAGTCTATCCAGCCTGTAAACGTCGCTGCTCAAGGACACTTTGGCTACATGGGGGGGTGAACCCCGCCCCTCCAGTTGGGGGTTCATCTTACTAATTGCATGTCCCGAAAAAAAAATCATCAGAAATGTGTGACAGAGTCATTAAGTGGACATCTGTTAGGGTAGCATCCTTTCATACTTCACCTTCTTTCATTTTTTTATACACAGAGGACGTCATCTGTCACCATTTGTTGCTGTAGCTTTATACTCTGTCTTATGTCCTCCAATTATTTTTTGGGGTAGTTCAAAGACTCGCTGTGGCTTCTGTTCTCCCCCGCCTCGTTTTTTATCTCCCAGTCCTCTCAGAGCTCTGCGGCATCTTTCCACCTACCCCATATCTACTTTCTGTCTCCCTAGTGATTAGATTATCTCTCACCTTGTGGGCGCGCTGGAGATGGGCAATGACATTCACCCTGGCAAGATTAGGGAGTTCACACATGGATCCATGCCTGGGGGGGGGGGGGTAGGTATCATTGTTGTTACCTACTAGGAACTAGGAAAACTGCCCATTGAAACCCAGCAAAGGAAAGTCTTAGAAAGAAATTGTTTCCTTTTGATAAATTGATAAAACTAAAGGCTTCATGTTTATAATATGTCACCAATCAATTAGCATTATTTAATTGTATTTCTCTGGCCAACCAGAAAGGTTCTGGACTGGAGTTTTTCATAAAACAGAACTACTACTATTCATAGATTTTTCATAATCGCCTCAGAGAACGTTTTTTCAGTATGGCCTTGCATTTTACCCCTTGAAACATTTCCAAGGGAAGTTTTAAGGACCTTTGAGCTGCCAAATGAAGCTGGATGGATTTTATAAGTGATCTCAGTAAAGGCACATCCAAGAGACGAAATGTCACTTAAAGAGCTAAGTGTCATAGTAGATAGCAGGGTTTTGGGAGTTTTTGTGCGTTCATTTATGCATGTTTAAAATGTGTTTTAACAAACATTTATTTGACACTGTGCTATTTCAGTGTTTAAACGTGTCTGTATTTCTACAGGCAAAATAAATATGTTTTGAATACTTATGTTTTTGGCCAATAAGCCAAAAATGATTTTGTCTCATGCAGAATGAAATGTTTTTTAAGACATTCATTCTCAATTGTTGCTATTTAGCAGAGTTTCGGGACCAGGACCACACCCTAATTACGTCAACCCCAACACTAAACCATCCTGCATAAATACCTTCCTTAACCATCCCCTCGTTTCACTCTCGCTTCCTGCGCCAGACGCACTCGGCATGCACCACGAGCAACATTACGCAGCGTATTGAACCTCATTGACATCATGGAATTCGTTTCCTTTTCCCCGTTGGACAACAGCCTGTTCCACGCTCCAAGTTTCCATTGATCCACGCTAGCAAACCCGGCAAAAGCGGACACTTCTCCAACGCATCAGTGCCCGAGGCCCCACTTTCCATAAGCGTAAAAGCCGTCCAGAAAGTGGGCGAGTTCAGAAAGTTTGTACACTGTCCATATCCTGCTCGGTTCATCTCTTCTCGACATGACAGGCAACTACAAACCATCCTCGTCTCCCGGCCCAGTATCTCATCAGAGAATAGGGACTGCAAGGGCAGTATGTTGCCGCTGCCACGATACCCCGACTCCTTCGCTTCTCGTCCCGTACCCGGTTACATCGCCGCCACGATCTAACGAGGCCCCCGCCATCTGGCCTTCTTCAAAAAACTCCAACTGGTTAGTGGAAATTCATGAATTAACTTTTAATTACAAGGGACAATACTGTTGAACTTTTCAACACTCAAGTTAGCGGTCATGCTGCTCTGTTTACATCAGCACGCTTCCGGGTGACGTCACCACGCACACCCGTGACCAACGGCATGACGTCATCGCCGCCGTTAAAGGCCCGGTTCACCCACGTCCTCCAGCATGAAAGCAGCAAGACAAACAGCTACAGAAGGGAAGACCGGGATAATCAGCCAGAGGAAAGAACATCAGGACTTCAGCAACTTCCATCCACCCTCCCGCAACACCATTTCCTCTCGCAGATGGATCACCCAGCTCTGAAATTCCAGGTCCCTCCTCCTCCCACCACTATCTTCAAAACCAGCAACCACGCCGGCCAGCCTTAATCGGGGGATGCCTTCAGCCAGTAACTTTGGCACCGGGATGCCAGAACCCTTAACCATGCACCTCCAGCAATGGCAGCAGCTAGCGCTAGCCGGGGCGTCTGGCACCGGGATGCCAGCACCCCCAGCGTTCCAACTCCAGCAGCTGGGCATCGTAGCATCGATTCTTATCATCCTACAAATCACACTTTCACATGCAATTGCCCGAAATGAAGTTCCGAGGCCCCGGTCAAAAGCCAATACAACAAGTATCAATTAAATAAACGACAAAGGCAACGTATACACAATAAACATAAATAACAATAAAGTAAATGAGCAGTAGCAAACGCTGCATCAGCTGCTTCAATCAGGCTTCCCAGCACCAGCATCCCTCGTCAGTCAAAGGGATGCCAGCGCCCCCGGCCGTTTACCTCCAACATCCGCATCAACTCGTTTTATCCAGGGTTCCTGGCACCGGGATGCCAGGATCCTCCGTTCCCCGGTCCCACCAGCTTCGTTCACTGCGAGT
>JAVQJL010102525.1:0-27418 GCA_036024295.1 Nannoperca obscura
AATAAAGAAAAATAGTTGGAAATGGTGCATTTTAGACTGTGAGTTCTGTGTGTGTGTGTGTGTGTGTGTGTGTGTGTGTGTGTGTGTGTGTGTGTGTGTGTGTGTTTGGAGAAATGTCTGATACTGAGTATAGGAATTTAATCATTTTCAGCTTCACTTACTATGTTTCCTTTGGGTCCAGGGTGGCCATCCATTCCAGTAACGCCCTACAGCAGATGGGATGAACACAACATTTAGCACACATGAGGACAGGCCAGCTCATCTGTAATACACTGAAAAGGTCAGTATTTTGGGTGCACTTTTAGCTGTTCAAGCTCACTCATCTGTAGAGAAACTTAAATTTTTTTTTGTAAAGCATACCTTGGCTTTTGCACCTTAACCGTATGAATTTGAATGTTTGATTTATTGTATTTGGGACCTTTACGTTGGGCACAGGGATATCAGTTCAATATAATCTTGATTGATGCGCACTGCAAGTGTTAAATTAAATCTTTTGAAGCAATATAAACATTAGGTTTAAGCTTTTCTCCGCTGAAGTTAAATTCAATAACATGCTACTCTTTGTGTATGCTGTCTGCAATATATTGAGTTTTCTATTTCCCTGTGGGTGTTGTTTGCTGTGTCTTTTGTTCTTGTTGCCTATGAGCAACAGAAATGGATTCTGCTCTCTAAACAGTAAATCTATTGTGCAGCGTGGATATGAAGAGGTGAGAGGAGGGGACTCACAGGGGGTCCAGGAGGTCCCTGAGGTCCTTTTGGTCCCAGCAAACCACGGGGCCCCTAGGAAAGAAAATGAGATTGAGAATGATATCGCACCTGCAAAAGGACTGATGAATTATTAAACACGCACAGCTAAATCAAGTTTTAAAATTATACTTCTGGAAACTACCTGACTTCCCAAATGTCCTTGAGGATATTCAGTCTGATTGCGAGTGAAAGTTGAAACCCCTTCTATTTTTTTTTCACTACACATTCATTCCCCAGAGCGATGGCTATCAAACAATGCCTTGGATTGCTGTGCTCTGCCTCCCAGCTACAGTTACCTAACCAGACGTATTGTTCTGGCAGTGTAAATTCAAACCAATGTAGCACACCCTGGTGGACAAAACAAGCCATAACCACAGATATCAAGGGCTTTCTGAAGGTTTCTCCTTCCCTCTCTTTCTTCCCCTCCATGGGGAATATCCTGCCTGAGAGAGTGGGAAGCTATTATAACAAGCTTGAAGTGAACTGTCTGCATTTCTCACCTCCAAAGATTCTCTTGCACAGATGAAACACTAGCAAAGCCTGATCAGCACACACTTTCCAGCGAAAAAAGACATCTCCATAATATGAATATGGACAGCGGTTGCAGTCGGCAAATTATATCTAATATGATGTGACCATTTGACTGTTTGCTAACGCAGTGACACGATGAGAGCGGGCCCTGAGATCTCAGCTCTATCACACAATCTTTCAGCTGAAAAGACTGAATGGTAATACATGTGATCACTCACTGGTTCTCCAGGAAGTCCCCTGGGTCCGATCTCTCCATCATCTCCCTGGGAAAGAGAGGGAACGGGTCAGAATGTGGGACAGACAGTGAATGATAATGGAGTAGAAAGTAAGGAGGCGTGTGTGTGTGTGTGTGTGTGTGTGTGTGTGTGTGTGCGTGTGTGTGTGTGTGTGTGTGTGCGATACGAGGATCGAGAGATAATGGGAGGGCACAAAAAAAGAAAAAGAAGCAGGGAAAGAAGGGATCATGTTGCATCAGCTGTGGGTAATGAGGATGGCGAGGAAGATTACAAGCAGATAAAGGTGTGCAGAGATAAAAAATATTATTAAGGAGAAAATTGAGTGAGAAAGGGGAAAGGGAGAGCAAGTGGAAGTGAAAATTCAGGTGATGACATAAAGGTGAGTTTGGTAAGAGGAAGAAGTAATTTCTGTCTTTCTACAGCATAACAATAACAGATGAGATGCATCAGACACAAGCGTACACCTTCTACTTCTGTAGTTCCATCAGCCCTCTTAGGCTGATATAACCGAAACAAAATAAAGGACAAAACAAGAAAAAGAGAGGTGTGAAATCGCAATGTCTCTTCTCTTTTACCCTCTCTCCATCCTCTCCAGGGCCGCCGGGAGGTCCAGAGGGTCCAGATTCACCCTATAACAACAAGCATTTAGATTTCAACAGTGGCACATGTCCAAACAAATACACACACTCGCACAAATAGCACCACAGAACAACTTACTCTGTGCCCTTTTTCACCAGGAAGTCCAGCCAGACCATCAAACCCTCTGTCCCCCTGAAGAGGAAAGACAAAACAAGTTGCAGTTACCTCTTGTACAGGCTTCAGAAACACACTGGCATCATGAAATATGGTGCATTTAAGTGCATTATGAATATGGTAGACAAGGTACCTTGGGTCCAGACTGTCCTGGCATTCCCCTGGCACCGTCAGATCCAGGGCGACCCTGTAGAAATAACAACACAGGATCACTGCAAATGTACTATGAAGACTAGAATATGTCGGCCTATTCAGCACTCTGAAATCTATATCAACTCTGCTGTATGAGTATGAGCAGAAATTAATATGTTGGATGCTTTGTTGTTCTCATCTCGGGTTTGTGCCATGCTTACCCTTCTGCCAGGCTTTCCAGTGGGTCCAGGGGACCCCAAAGGTCCACGTGGTCCCTGAAACAAAAACCTTTGAATTAAACTCAGGGCTATTTCTTTATATTTCATCTTAGAGGTATCATACTAAAACATAGACAGTTGCATATTGCTCTACTTTTAAGGGGTTACTAATGTAATAATACAATAGTTTAACATTATACACATTTGTTAAAGTTAACAACCTTTAGCGCGGGGTTTGATTTGGGAAGTGATTTTTAAAAAATGTGTTTATCTCGTACCTGAGGACCTGCCTCTCCAGACTCTCCCTTCAGTCCAGTAACACCAGGAGGACCCTGAGAAGAAGAAAAAAAAGAAGATTCAATAGATGCTTTATTCATTTTGTGTGCTGCGCGTTACTACAACAAATATTTGACGTAAAAACTTCAATTGATTTTGAGTCAGTGTTTGCCGGGAGATGATTTGAAATACATACCAGAGGGCCGGATCTGCCAGTCAGACCCATTGGACCTGTAGGGCCGCGCATAGCCAGCTGGACACAAGAAGGAAAAGTTTAACAGAAAGATAAACTAAGATAGAAATGAACATACCTAAAGCTGTTGTATGATTAAATATAACATGGATTTGGCCATTTGCATGTGTGTGTGAGTGTGTTGTAATTATATTTATGTCTGTTCCTGTGTTCAGTGTGTGAATTTGTATATGAACTACGCATGCTTGTAAGCAACTCGCAGAGTAATACAATGTAACAATGCTAATAATACAGGAGTACTAATGATGTATGTAAAGCACTACAGTTACAAAGACACACGTGAGAAACAATTCATGTAAAAATACAACAAACGTATACTATGATATTCAAGCAGCAAAATAAAGGCTTAAAAACATCTAAACAGTAACAAAATAATAAGAAAAAGTAAGTCATATTTGAACAGAAGAAGCAAGTTTAGAGAAGGGAGAAAAAACACACATTATATAGTAGAGTATAATATTGACTTCTGCAGTCTGGTGTGTTTGTGTGTGAACTGTTACCCTAGCCTGCTGCATGATGGCTTGCATCTGGGCCTCCTGTGCTGATACAGCAGGTCCCTTCTGTCCAGAGTCACCTCCAGAGCTGAATCTGAACTATGGAGGGGAATCCCAGATTGGTGAGACTTCGCATGAGTAAAGATGATACCAGCACACAGCAGGCACTGGCAAAACGCACAAGCAATAGCTGAGAAAAATATGGAACGGCTAAAGTTCTTGCAGCAAAATAAATATTTTAGTTTAAATACTGACATCTATTCCCAACAATATCTTCATTTTTTTTTCTTCTGTCTCGATCTTGAAACTGTTGAGCTGAGCATCAGCCTCCAGCTGCCAAACCAGCACCACTGAAGGCCGCCTCTGCAGCCCATGAGCTTCGAATTCTACTGGCATCTGGTGGTGAAGAGTCGGCATTGCACCATAGGTGGACATCCAGGCTTGCGGTGCAGCACAGGATTGTTTGGGCCAGGGGTCTTGGGTTGGGTTACAAAGCGCAGTCCTCAGGAGGCAGGCCGTCGCTTGATTTGCAGATGCACAGCAACAGTGTAACAGCGAAATACTGTGCAGGATTTCACCGTCACAGAAACAATGTAACCAGGAAGCAAAATGAAAAAAGGTTGATTCTGAACATCAGGGCTGGCTCAGATCTGCTGCAGCTCACCCGACATGAACTACATTTCTCCACAGAACCAAACTTTTCACAACTATTGTGCAAGTTTCTGCAGTTTCTTCTTCTGTCGAACTTGCTGCTGGGTTTGCTTAAGTATTGGACCTTTGGTATCTTAGTCCCAATCAAATATATGCAGCTATTTCTTTTTTTCTTCCGCCTGCCAATCTGTGAGTATTTTGGTCTGCCTTTCATTCTTTCTCTCTTCCATCTTTTTTAGCGCTTTTTCTCATTCCTTCTCCAATACTCATTTCTTTAGTGTCAGTCCTTTGCATCACCAAGCCTTGAACAAAACGTTCTGCTACATTAAATTGTTGACTAGAAAGAGGAAGAAACACCACCAACTCATGGTGGAACAGAATGTCCAAAGGAAACAAAGAGAAGAGAAGTGGGCAATATACAATTTTAGTAATTGCCATTTAACGCTATTATGGTGATTCCATAATTTCAACACAGAGCCAAAGAGTCCTCTGGTGAAAGCAGGGTGAAACAACAAATGCATGTTTCTCATTAGGCTAGGAGCTCAAGGATCAGATTCCGAGTTGTGCTTTCTGCCAGTGGATACACCAGAACGGCTTGAGTTCCTGCCCAGACGGAGCCCGCCACATGGCTCGCCCAGACAACTCTGTGGACCCCTGAAACCACAGCTTCACATCTGCACAACTCATCAGGTCCAACAGCAGCCGTTTCAGACATCTTCTAAATACAAGGGAAAGAACGTAGAAAAGGTAGACGGAGGAGGAAGTCGTAACTGTCGCAGTCGAATCACTGGATGCAGCTGAAGCTACAGAGGGAACCGACAGCATTGCTTTGCTTCCTGTCTAAAGCTAGGCGACGTCCTGGATGGACATGCGATTGGTTAGCTTCAGAAAGTGTGCGCCACAGGTGATAAAGGGGGCACAACATACCACAAGGGGTTGCTAATGCACAGATTTACATTACAAAATATCTGTAAGGGACTGGTCTATTAAAAATGCTTTCAAAACAAAACCGTCTTCATTCCACTACACTGTATAAACCAGATGTCAGAGTTATTGATAAAACAGAGAAAGATACATCATACTTGGCTTTGAACAAGGCTAAACAAGGCCATAAAGCCACATGCGCTTTACGTTGGATAAACATGAAAATAGCATTTCCTTTCTTTAACAACTGTAATTTACTTACAGGCAGCATCAGGACAGTTCCAGGGGGTCCTGGCAGACCATCAGCACCAGGCAGACCAGGACGACCCGGTGGACCCTAAGATGAAAAGTAACACACGCACACACATTAATGTGGTAATGTTCTGAATTTTTTAGAACTTTGAAAATGATGACATATACAATTTATACTCACCCTCTCTCCAGAATCTCCAGCACTGCCTGGTGGGCCAGAAGAACCTGGGGGTCCGGGGAGACCCTATTTTAAGGAGAAGATCTCATTTTACACACATCATACATACATAATGCACCACAGAGAAACGGGCATATTTGCTCCTCTAAAAGTTCTCGCCTTTATCTTGCAAAGTGGTCACACATGGGAGAAAAGAATGCATGAGGCAATGTGGGACAGCTTGTTGAGTTGTAAATCCTTTGTGAGGCGTTCTTTATTTGTCTATAGCTCAACACTTGAATGGCTGGCCTCTGTGGGACTCCATCTGCAGGGTGTCAAGAGCAACTGTGTCTGAAAAATCGTTCTAGATAAATAATTTAGTTCTTCAACATCTGGGTTAGTCCATATCTCTTCGGGGGGAACTGTTTTGGCCACCCCCTTTGCATTAGGAATCAGGCAGCCAAGGATTTTCACAGCAAAGCACTAAAACGGGCATTTTCCTATCCAGAGGACATAGCATAAACAGACCAGAAGAATGGCTGACATAAACCGTTATCAGCTTTTATTTATCAACAGAGATTAGAAAGAATAATGCCAGTGGATCAAGAGGCACTAGAGGGAAAGAGAATTAGAGTGACAGACTGACTTACTGTTGGCCCTTCAGGCCCAGGCGGACCCTCCACTAACATTCCCTGAAACACACAAGCACAGAAATCATCAGACACTACAAGAATCCCCACAGCTATCTCACGGTCTCACTCACAACTACATGTCTGTATGCAACAATCACAGTGCACAAGCGTATTCTGTGTCCATTAATACCAGAGCTTAAGTGTACATGCAAACATGTCCCAACACACCTGCCTGTCAACTTTCCATCTCAAGGTCTTTGCTTAACCAAATTCCTGCCTGTCATTTCAGTTGTGCTCGCAATGATTCCATCGAGAACAGGAAGGTGAATGACTGCAGGGACACTGAGGAAAAACCTCCATGAGGTTCTCTCCGACCCGGACAGGCTGAGGGAAGCACTAATCGAGTTGAAGTGATCATCCATTTGTTCACACTTGCAGACCAGGTCTCTGATCATGCATGCAACAGAAAACCAGTTTCTGCATGTGTCTGCGCTTTAAAGTATTCTAATATATTCACTGATAGCATGATGAGCATGAAGAGCAAACAAACTGCTGATAGCAGTTTGTTTGCTCTTGTGGTAATCACTTTGGCTTCCTGCTTTTTGTTACGAGGACGTGAATCCAAACTTATTTGAATTATGTGATCTCAGGATTTGTTTTCATCAACCCCCAGGTTGTACCCACTGAGCATTTTCATTGTGCAACTGATCTTTCACACTCCCCAGGTTATGCCTGTGTTTCGCCTGCAGTGTGTGTGATGGGAAAGGGGCTAGACCGTGGGTGTGTATGTGTTCGTGCTTGTGTGTAACGACGTCTGCGTCACTTTTTTGCATATCTACACGACACTCTGGGTGGTGATGTGTACTCAATCGTGCTTACATACACACACACACACGCACACACATAAGCAAACAGTCACTGAAGAAGTGGACTTAAGGCACACACTTCTTCCTGCTCTCACGTGTAAACATGAAGACACTCAGTCACAGAGGCATGTGTACTTAGTGGAGCTCAGTGACATTTGTTTGAAGCGAAACAGCTGTAGCTGTATTAGAGATCCAAATTCCTTGTGTGTCTGGCGAAGATACAAAAAGAGTCGTCCTTATTTTCACAATGTTACCTGTATATATGTGTGTGAATCAGGGTTGGGTGTATTCCACCTGTTTGTATTTTTAAAAAGCTTAGGTTTTTGGCAGATATGCAGGGAAAGTCTTCCTTACTCCCCTTGTTCTCTATGTATTCCTTCCCTTCCTCCATCTCCCCTTGTGTTTACACACTATCCGCACTGTGTTTAGAGATTATTGACAATCCCTACATGGCCATTCTCCAAATGTTTATGCTGTAGTCTTGATCACCAGCCAGGAGCGAGTCCTGGCCCAAGGATAACATGACAAAGGTCTGGTAGGCCCTAATGAGTGTGTTTGGCCTTAGGATTCTCATTCAGAAGTGAGGGGTGGATTGTGTTTAGATAGGGATCATTCATATGTAGTCGCAAATATAAACATCCACGCATACACACATGTACGCACAAGCGCACGCGGCCTACATCTGTTGCTCAAATAGTGATACTTACAGGCTCAATAACAGCAGGCTCTCCCTTCTGTCCCTTCTCGCCGCGAGCTCCGTCAACCTACACACCAAACACACAGAAACAAACACAATCAGCCCCTCTACTCCCCATCACCCTCATCATGCTATCCTGCTCATCTTCAGGAGTATGTCTTTGCCAGCATGTCCTTCCATTATTTGTCACCTGTCCAAAATACTGATCGGTCTCAGCAGGCAGCACTTTGCCCTCTTTGTCGTTATAATCCATGTCATAGCCATCATACAGGTCTGCGTCATCATAGTTGGTGATGTGTTCCTCCTTGAATCCATCCAGATCTGTGTAGTCACCCTCGCCTTCCACGCCCAGGCCTGTTCCGGTGGCGATGGACCCCCCTGCTCCTGTGCCGGCATTGGCCGATCCACCTCCAGTGGTGGAAGATCCTCCAGCAGAGACAGAACCACCTCCTACGGACACAGAACCACCTCCGGCCGCCCCGCCCCCAATAGTGATGGTAGAACTGCTGCTGCTGCCTCCTCCACCTCCAATGTGGACTGTACTGCTGCTGCCTCCTCCACCTCCACTGACATGAACTGTACTGCTGCTGCTGCTGCCGCCTCCACCACCAGTGTGAATTGTACTGCTGCTGCCACCGCCTCCACCAGCGGTGTAAATGTTGTCATAATCATATCCATCGTTGTAGTCATCGTAGGAACCTCCTACCTATGAAAACACAGATAGACACAACAGAATGGTTAGAAATATATGCTGCGGATTTAGTTGGAAATCACAAGATAGTTAGGATGATAAGAATCAATCATTCGAAGGATTGTTAAATACTCTTGTGCAACAACACAAGGGGCAAAGCAAGGGGATGTTCTTTGCATTCTCCAAAGGCAAAACGTTTTGTCTGAAGTTTGCAGCTCGTCTCTTCAGCATTGCTTGCCTCTTCAGTTAGAGGTAACTGAAAATGAAGAGGTTACTTCCTGTGTAAACACATAACCTAAATAAACAAGAACATAGCCTAGCATTCTAGGTAAATCTGAGGATAATAAACAGTTTGATTTTTAAAATGTCAGGAAAAATGTCCATCTCAAATGTTTTAAATGTCTTGTTTTGCCCAACCAACTGCCCCAAACCCAAAGATATTGAGTTTACTGTCACATTTTAAGAAGACGGGACTTGAAAATGAACTTAAAAAATTAATTTATCATCAAAGTAGTTGCAAATTTATATTCTGTCAACCGACTAATCGAGGAATCCACTAATCGTTTCAGCTTGATCTTGTGCCATTTTGTTTCCAAAAGCTGCAAATATTTCTACAAAAGCATTTATTCCTTCATAGTGGCTTTTTTTAAATGCATCCACATTGGCTTTGCTTCCCCCATGTGGATTGGTGGATTATAACATGAGGAAGGGTCCAGAGAAGCTCCTGCTTGAGTATTCCACACACGAGCGCAGGTAGGCCTTGAATAGAGTACATAATTAGGTAAAGAAGAGGATTCAAAATGTTTTATAACAGCTTGTCAATATATCTATTAGCCCTTCAGGTCACACCAGCAAGTGAAGATGTCAGTGTGATTAATGTCAACCTACTGATGTCTTATTGCTGGTGATGGTTACTGAAGTTCCTCCTCCACTGGTGATGACCGTCCTTCCGGCCCCTGCATCCAAGTCAATCTTTCCCACTGCTCCCAGATCCAGCTCACCCCCGGTGCCAATGCTGGTGCTGGTGATTGTTACACGCCGAGAGGTGTCCCCATCAGGCGACGCTGTGGACTCGTCGTAGTTCTCGTAGTTATTGTAGGGGTCGTAGCTGTCATAAGGGCTGGTCTCCTCTTCATAAGCGTCTCCTTCGCCAGTGGCAGTACCTGAAGAGCTTGCAGAGGAGCTGCTGGATGAGGCGGAGGATGTGCCAGAGGATGAGCTAGTGGAGATGGAGGTCAAGACTTTGCCGCCGGCGCTGTCAGAACGGCCCCTTAAAACCTCCTTCACTGTGGTCACCACGCTGTCTCCATCAGCCTGTAAGGCAGAAAGCATATTGTTGATGGTTGCATTTGGACAATATGATTGTATCTACATTCATATATGAAGTGCATTTGTGGCAAAACTTATCTTGGTAGATTACCTTGACTTCTTTTGCGGTCTCTGTTGATTCGTGAGCCTTGCCATCCCCATCCTCATAGTAGGGGTATTCATAATAGTAGCTGTCCTCCTCTGTGTTCTAAAGGAGAGAAATGTTACACTGACACTGAGAGAAAGAAAAGCTATCAATTATTAAAACCTGATTTTTAAATATGATTGACTGCTCTGTGGCTGCTGGGTCTGGCTGACGTATGAGCGATAGACTGGCCATCTATCAGAAGCACACAGGAATGCCTTCTACTGGCGGAAACATCGCGCTGTATCTCCCTGTTGGAACTTGTTACGACTGAATGACAAATGACTTTTCCACTGCTTTCTTAATGAATCTGTCACCAGTCTTAAGAAGAAAAAAAAAACTGGTCAAATTTGTGTGTACCTTGCAGGCACACTGACAGACCCCTGGGCAAGGAAAAGGTCAAGCGGAAGAGCTTCGTGTCAATATTTTTGCACTTCTCTGACACACCTTCACTTAGCATGCACGCAGTGCATTGGTATTCAGTGCGGAAAACGGCACGGTGCAGGGATGCAGGCTTAGGCAGGCACCACATCATTCCTGAACATTATTAACTAACTGCATAGCCTGATAACCCTGTTCTTCCCAGTCAGCACTTTCCTCTGGCAAAGTGCAGTTCTCTTGCATAAGCCAAGGGGCTCTTTTCAGCACAGGATCCAACCAAGATCTGATTTGAGTATTAGAGACAATTATGGATTAAGGGAAATGAACTTCCTTGAGTAAGGTCAGCCATGAGAACACCTGAGGGTTCTCTTGCCTCTAGAAATGAGCAATGTAATGGCCTTGGGTTTACAAAGCTGCACTAAAAGGAAAAGGAACGCAACAGAATGATAAAAACCTAAAGCTGAGGAGACGAAGGGTATCACTACTCACATATTCATCTGTGTTGGGGTCCTGGTTTTGAGGCTGGTCGGGCACTGGCACTTCACAATCGGGGCTGTAGTGCTCACAGTAGTCATACGCAGCACGATGGTCTGCTACAATCATTAGCTGCTGGATGTCTCCCTGGAAACCACAAGAAACAGGAAGTCATGAGACTCAGGGGAACCAGATATAAGTAAATAAACAAACAAACAATCAACAGTGACACAGGCGGCGGTCTCACACTCGGTGACCTGTGGGGGAAAAAATGAAAGAATATAAACAAGTAAAGATGAGGGAGAACATCTGCGTGCAGCATTACCAAATGCAGAACAGGCAGTCCTGAAACTAGGTCAAGCCAGGGGAATCTTAGGGTGACTAAATGATAAAGAACTTTGTCCCGGGTCCAAGAGTGTCGTCTCGCATCAGAGTTGAGCACCAGAGTGTGAGACAAAAAGCTTACAGCAAACAAAGTGGAGTTACAAGAGAACATGGAACAACTGACTTCATGTAGCTGCGGACACAAACAAACACGCGCACACACAACCACAGGCTCGCTTACACACACTCACACACACACACACACACACACACACACACACACACACACACAGTGCGTCTTTAACAAGATGAATGATTTTGATGATGGCCATGATGATGAATGATACATAAGCCCTGCCTCAGATCTGAATGGGACAAGAGTGATTTTGCCTTCAGCTGATTGTGTAAGATGAATGGATCGACTTAGCATGTGCGACATGGAGAGCATGAGTTACAGAGAGCCGACCTGACCCGTTTGACGTAAAGGAGTGCATATGCTGAGTCGAGGTGTGTGTGTGTGTGTGTGTGGGGGGGGGTTAACAGTAGCAGGAATGAGAGATTTAAAGGAAGTGAAAACTAAAAAAAGAGACAGAACAGAAGAGGTTGATAGAAAAAGAGTAAGAGAGAACAAGAGGGGAAAAGAAAAAGGCTCAGAAGGATCCCCAGGCTACATAGGGAGCTGGGTGTGTGTGTGTGTGTGTGTGTGTGTGTGTGTGTGTGTGTGTGTGAGAGTGTGTGCTTGCCACATGTTTCTTAACAGAATGCATATTGCACCAATAGGCTGTATTCTATCTATCCAAACATGTCCAAATCACACTTCCAAACCTACTGATGTCATTCCACATCAATCAAATACAGTGTCAACTTAGCTGAAACAAATACATTCACGGAGGGTATGAGAATGATGAAGCGACGCAACTATGGGAACGAACCGCCACAGAGGACAAAGTGTTTCTAATTATGTCCAATTGCCAAAAATCTGAAATCCCTCAACATGTCTTTCCAGCTTCAATTCTCCACGGAGAGCTTTCTTGTCTGACAAACATAAATGGATTGCATTTGTGGTCTAACCAGTAACAGTTCACCGAGGAGCACCAACCCCACTGCTACACTCCAACATACCCCACAGAACTCCCTGTCTCGGGTCCTTTAATACCCCTTGCAAAACACTCCACAAGACGGCGTTTCCTGCACCGTCCTCGGCTTATGTTATCAGCAGGGTTTATGGTGGATGCCGATGCTTCCTCCGAGGCAGAAAGGCTGGAGCAGCCATTTCACAGCTCTCCCCCAGCCTTGAACTCAGAACTCCCAGGAAACTCTCAAATGGCCTGAGCCATGTGCCCAAAGCCTTGACTTGGTGTCGGTTTGACAGTCTGTCTCTCCCTTATCCTGGCAGGGCCGCGTGTCACAGCTGCGTTGAAATGGGATGGTGGGAATGAAGTGTCTGAAATTAGGTCACATTCAATAAGGAATGAGTCCTCTGCACAACAACACCGCTCTGCGACTGCTTTTCTATTCACATGCCATTCTTCTGCTATTCTTTATCCCCCCCACCCCCCCAACACTCATTTTCTCACCCAGAGCAGCCACAGGAATGTCAGGGTAGATCCTGACTACAAGTGCTGTCATCCTAATTGTACCAAGTTGAGATAATTAATCATACACCTAAGCATTAATGAGAACATCCTCGCAGCACTGGGAGCAACCTGGCAGAATATGTTAAATGAAGTGTGACATGTACACAGAGAGATAAGTGTGCTCTAATAAGGATCTTACTGAGGCTGGAGAAGCTGATGGCTGCGTTTGATTGTACTAACTGTGCAGCCAAAGGCATGTGAGAGGGGAACACTGGATGAGAAGAAGCTGGATAGGGAATGTGGACCCGAGTTGACCTGCGAGATATCCTCACTCTTAGTCCTTAGTATGGGTGAAGCTCCAAAAACACCGATCCTACATTTCCCATAATGCAACTTTTCTTTATCAGAACCTCCCTGCCTGGAAAATGCTGACATCTAGCAGTATTCACACCGGTGTTATAATTTGTTGACTTCAAGCCCAGTCCGAGATAGCCCCGATGACATCACCATGACGTCATCTGGGGTTATTTTCTCAGACTTGACAATCAGACAGACAAAACAACAGGAGATATTATAGAATAAGACACAATAACTATATTTAGTAATAGTATCTAAATATAATTTTGAGTGCAATCGTCTTTATTTTTCTGATTTGTATCAGATATAAACAATAATAAGAAACTGAACTGCAACTATGTTCCAATCCTCCATCTTTCCACATAAATTATTTCTGTGTTGATATAAAAGGCATACAGTGCATGCGTTCTCA
This sequence comes from Nannoperca obscura, assembly GCA_036024295.1. NCBI lineage: Eukaryota > Metazoa > Chordata > Actinopteri > Centrarchiformes > Percichthyidae > Nannoperca > Nannoperca obscura. Next base: position 13,489 of record JAVQJL010102525.1, read on the forward strand.
TGAAAACTGTACACCTTCACAGTAAAGCTATTGTCAAAGTCTTGATCCACCGTGACAACCACGAAAGCTGGATTTGATTTCCTTTCTTTGAGCCAGAGCTGCTCTTTTCACCACACGTTGGTCGACAGATTCTGGTGCCAAACGTTATATAAGCTGCTGTTTTACAGATGTAGGGAAGCAGTAAATATTCCTATACTGTACTCCAGCTGTATGCTAATGCCAAATTTCTCATTTAGTATTCTGGCGCTGAATGGCCAGCGCAGTCCAGCAGCCCATTAAAGCAAGAGATATTTACTCCATTACTGTATATGGAGGCCATCTCGCTATAGTTTGATGACAGGAAACTGCACTGAAACTACCATATGTGCAGAGTCAGGGATTCGGAATTCGATAAGGCTGATTGGTTAACCCCAACACTTAAAAAGAACAGGAAATTATAGCTTATTCCTCTCCTCCAAAGTCACATCAACAGAAGCTATGAGATGATTAATATACAGATACACACACACAAAAGCACCACCAACCCCACACCCAAACAGAGCACACCAAAGAAAAAAAAACATGGAATTACACAATCACACCCAAACCTTTGGGGAAACCATAAAAGACATGCAATCATCTTTCCTATTTGAGCGAGGACAGTGACATTTTTCACTCTGGAGCATCATGTGGCACATCAGAGTGGTGCTTAAGGCAGAGTTTTCAGACAATAACAGGGCTGCTGCTGTCAGCATCTCCCTGGACTCAGCTGAAATATGACTCTTCTTCTGGCCAGTGCTCTCCTCATGTTGAGTCTGTGGCTGTGAGCAATGGCCGTGCTCACTTCACATATTTCATATTTCAGTCACAGACACCTGCATGCAGGTGAATCCACGAGTTACGGGGCTGCAGCTTACTGCTGGATTACTGAGACAGAACAAATCCAAACTACTCCACTTCTAGTTAAAACTTCATCTATTATTTCTGTATTTTATTCACTTAAACATCATATCAACATTTTGGCTTTCATTCCTGAACCTCACCCTGTTTAGCCACCCCCCCCCCCACACACACACACACACATGTATCCCTGCTGGATGTTCTGGTTGTTTCCAGGTGGGGGCAGGAGAGTGCTCTAATGAGCATGAAGCCAAACAATTGTCTCCAACTGAACCTGACCCACAATCATGCAGGGTGGAGCGACTTCATTGTGTTCCCTCATCTGAATAAAATAATCTGATGCATGGGATGGAAAGCAATAGTGGTGCAGTTTTAAAATCATCACATCAATGGGTAAATTCTTGCTACACGAGCAGCTAAAATATATATTATGTATTGGGTTGGGCTTTCTCATGAAATGTGCACTTTCTTGGCTTAGCGTAGCATAGCATGAATCAACAGCACAAACAAATCTCCATATCCTTGGGGACACCTGATAGTGGCTCTGCTAACCTTTTACGCCACACATACAGCTTAAAGAAGAAAAACTCAAGTCCAGTTCTCATCCGTTTTCTGGCCATAAGTCAGAAAAGAGAAAATGGGTAGGTGGGCCCCACAGGGCAGGATGAGACTCTGGGAGGTCGGAGCTCTGGCTGCATTTTAAGGCGAGCTACTTTCACAACATATTTACAGCCACCCCTGAGCTCTGAGCCAGGCCTTGGTCCCACTGCCAGCCCCACACCGGCACACTCACAGTCCCACTGCTGGGGCATACTCCAACCTGACCACGAAAACCAAACAACACATTGCAGAGGTCAGCTCGCCGCACAGGGGCCATAAATCAGCATAGACACACACACACACACACACACACACACAGAAATGTTCATGGATACACAAACAAACTAGATACACATTGTCTACGTTGCTGTGTAAGTACATACATGTTTAGAAACACATACATAAGCCTACAAAGAAATCCAACTCCAACAAATTTACAGAATGAAAGCTTTACCAGACCTCAAGTACATTTTCACCCACATACACTTTCCCCTCCAGACTGCAGCTCAATCCCAACGCTCAGAGCAGCTGCCAAGAGCAACAGGCCCGTCTGCCACCCCACTTATCCCCTACACAGCACCTTAACCCTCACCTCTTTGACGTTGTCCTGTTTCTGAATCCCATCTAGGCCTCTCCATCATTTTAACCCTCGGCGTCCCAGCCCCCATCCCACTCGCTTCTGTGAAAGATTGTAACTCTAAACTCCAGGACTAAAAGGCAGCCATATTCCCATTTCCCGTTCATTTCGGGCAGTGGAAACCAGAGCGGCTCGCCTCAGACGTAGATTCTGGGTGTTTGGCTTGGCCATTTGCTGAAATCTACATGAAAAGAAAAGTGCTGAGGGCACACTTCCGAGCTTGCTGACACAGTAAAGGAATAACAGAAGGAATAAGGGGGCGAAAGACAAACATCTGACATGATTTAGGGAAATTCTCTTAATTATCCATGGTGGAAACTCCATCTTCCCTGGAGCCACTGAAGTATTCGTCCCATTCCTCAGCCTGAAATGTATAGAAGTAGTGTGCTCTAACAGTGAAGCATGACGTATACCTTGGACAAAATAATGCAGACAAACGTGCCTACAGCAATACACAAGTCTGTATAGGGAAGGTGAACATTAGGATCGCACTTTGTGGGTGTTCAAAGGTATATATCTACTAAAACAGTACGCCACAGTAAACCATTCAAAAGCGACATTATGGTTGGATTATTACACAGTGAAGTACGCAGTGTTTAGTTCTATATTTGAATCTGCACTAATGCTTAAAAGACATATGTACCCAGATACTTCTGGAAAACTGTCTGTCCAAATCCAACTGGGACAGATTGCAGTTTACGTAGGGAGTCCGAACGCCGCTCAGATCAATCTTAAATGCATCGCCTCCCCACTGAGTTGATTTTAACTGTGGGAAAACTGCAATACGATTTGCACTCAACACTGCGGCTCAATACACTCCGTTCCCAGTTTATTAAGAACACTTAGCTAAAACCAATGGACTATAGTCCTCCAATAAAGCCTTGCTTCATGGTTATAACGATCAATTTTTGTTGAAAACATTCCAGAGAGGCGTTGATCGCTCTTAAGCACAACAATGAGAATGGACTAAATAATAGAAACACCTCTAGTAGAAGCACCTAATAAACTGTGGCAACTGAGTATAAGCTTCCTACGACTGATTCTCTGCACCTTTCTTCAGGTATGTACTTCCAAACCTCGTCCGAATTAGCTGCTGTATGTAAATCAACCATGTTTGGGTGGTCGTAAGTGTCTGACAGTGCTGTCAAGGGCTAATTTGTGGTGACACCTCTGACTGTATAAGGCTTTAGTGATCTAATCTTAATACTCCATTTAAAAGACCACTTACACCACTTTTTAGAGCTGTCCGATTGAGATTGGATCTACAATACCAAGATAAATATTATTGCTTTGTGGAAACAGGGCCGAAACAGCCTTTCATATTTGTGCACCAGACCAGTCATAAAGACCCAAGCAGGGCATCAAATTTCCAGGTTTCCTCTAATGGGGCTCCATGAGAGAAGCCATTATCCATCCATTTACCACCCAGTGTAGCCCTGTTACTGCTTTTTGACACCCAGAAGGTTTTTTACAACAAAAATCAAAGAGTCCAGGTACATTTGTGAAACCTGTTGAACTGTGGAGCCACTTATTCAAAGGCTTTATAAGAACTAGTAAGTATAGCTAATAACAAATCATAAAACAGAAGCCCAGTCAAGGCCTGGAGGCTTTAGTCAAAACAATTTTACCACGACCTCAGAAACTGGGCCAAAATGGGTTTAAACCAGATTTTGAATTTGGAAAATCTACCGTAAATATGAAAAGTGGTGTCAACTTCTCTGCAGTGTGCACTCTTTGTGAACAGTTGAAAATCAAGAGTCGGCTACCTCTACAGGTGAATACTTGTTTACCATAGATGACTGAATGGTTGGAAAACTGAAGAAACGTCCTGATGTAAAGATGAGGAAACAGGCAATCACAATATTAAAGCTCTTAACGAGCATCAAGCTCATGTGATGCATGTTTTTACTACTTTTTCCTGGCTCTGTTTGCACCATGGGAGCCCAGCAACCCGCTTCATCCCAGGCCTATTAAAGGCCTCCCAACCCTTTGCACTGCTCCTCCTACTCCGTTCATTCCATCTCTAATCCTGTATTGTAATATATGCTAACCTCAGTCCTCTTCTTCTCAAACCCATCACGCTTCCTTACATATCCTCCCCAACTTATCACCTCCCACCCACACACACGTGCACGTCTGGGACAGCCTATCAGCGGATACCAAGGAAACCTCTGTATGATGTCACGTGGCGTGGCTGCTGATCTAAGACTGACATCAGCGAGGGAGAGAGCTCCTCATTCTTTCCACAGTGTGTCCCAAATGTTTTGGCTCCCCTACCCGAGCCCACTGCTCCAGCTTCCCCACTCCTCCACACTCTCTCAATCCTGAACATATTGTTTTCTCGACACCGAGATCCTCATTCTGATCTGCTCTGCTGCAGCTCTCTAATATGCCAAATGTGTGCCTGTCTGTGAAAAAAACGACACGATCGCCCGGATTCATACGGACCGAGGACGCCTTCGCTCTGCTTTGGCTGCAACAATGGAGGCCAGACGAGAACTGCTGTGTCTGCACCTCGGCTACTTCGATTCCCTGCGGATTACTTCTGACCGAGGCCAAGTGGCCTGTCGGTCCCGTTTGTGTTCCCTCAAACGAACCACAGCCATTTATGTCCCTGAACGCTGCTTGGAACCAGGGGATGGGGCATTAAATTATCTCTGGGTTTTCTTGGCACACTCACTCGGAAACAACAGTGCACACGGAAAACAGGGGAAATGCAGATGGACTATGTCATGCCTTCTGAACAACAGAGATTAAAATACACTGCAAATACGCACATGTTCCCAACAGTTAACCTAGTTAACCTAAAGTCATGAAGAAAAACAACATCACTAAAGGTAATGGCTCTTAATGACTGATTTGTACCTTGTACATTACAGTCATTATGAAGGAGACATCGCTGTTTCATTTGCAACAGATGAGCATTGGTTACCAGGTAAAATACCCTAATACCTAAATCACCTTCATAGTCTTTACTGGCACACGCTACAGTATTCTTATGCAAGCTACTATGAAAAAAGAAAAACATTATGGGAGTTTCATTATGGCAGACGCTCTCTCTGTGACCACAAAAACCATGTCAGAAACCAAACCACAAACCACCTCAGCATACAGTAAGTACTACCTTCTTCCAGAACTGCTGTATGTAAAGAAAAGGCCCAAACTCCTCTTTTACAGAAGAACTTTACAGCAAAAAGAAACACACCATCCACTGTAATTCAAAGGTGGGATAATTACGATTATATGTACTTTATCACCTTTGTATTTAGATATGTGTTTCTCTTTTTCTACAGGAAATTCTTTCATAGTAGTTTTTCTTACGATGCAGGGAAATCGACAGTGGCTAAATGAAAATGACTGAATGCTGTCAACAGTCTCAAATTGACAATGCTTTTGCTCTTTCTTGTTATTTCTCCTTTTACATGATGATTGTCCAATGAGATTGACTGGAAGTTGCAGGCTCTTGAGTCAACTGAATTAATTGGCCAGTGAAATCAAATATGTTTAGTTTTGTGTGTGTGTGTGTGTTTTCATGCTCAACACCTCTTAGTGGTAACTGACTCTGGCAAAAGTCAACACAGGATCAGATTGAACTACAGAGGGGAGAAGGGAGCAAGAGGGGTAAAGGAGCGCGGCCTGAGCATAATTTGGAAACTATGTGGCATATTTTCCATTTTCTGCATGCACTGGAGCCTGTCCTGTCTCCCAACTGGCAGACACACAGGAGGAGGGCTTTAACATCTCTCACTAAATATCTGTCTGTTCCCACGGTAACCGTTTATAGCTGGGTGAGATTTAAATTGTTCCTGTATCACCTCAGCTTCTTGATGACTACGCTACGGGCAGTAATAAAATTACAGCAGAATTACAACTGCACCGGATGAATGCAGTCATCTCGTTGGCAACTTGAGGAATTAACTAGTGGCCATTAGGCTTAAGGGAAATAATAGCCGTAACACGCACACACACACACACACGAACATACACCACAAACATCTGCATTCATGCCTCATTAAATAGCTCAAGTCAACGACTTCACTAGAAATGTGAACATAATCTGTGTAATGTGACAGAGTTGTACTTCCTTTCCTTATAATACACCACTTAAACAAATGCATACATATACAGTACAGTGTATACAGTATGTCTTAGATATAGAAATATGGCTTTGGTAGTGAGGCTATGATTGATGGTTTTGAATGAAATGAAATGAAATTATAGTTTTATATCCCATCATATATCTATCTCCCCTATGGCATGGCAGTCCAACTTAAGGCGGGGGCGGGGGGAGTGATGTCATATTTCATTCTTTTTGTCTGTTCTTGCTTAGCAGCAGTGAGGTTAAAGGTCATCTGGCTCAGCATCAGTCACATCAGTCAGCCTCTGTTACTAATTATTATTGAGGGCCTCAGCCTCACAGACTAATCCCCCTTTAAACAAGCACAACTCTGACAGGACAAAGACAACACTATTCCTTGTGCCTTGTGCCTCTCTGTGTGTGTTTTGGTGTGTGTCTGAATATGTGTGTGTGTGTGTGTGTGTGTGTGTGTGTGTGTGTGTGTTCCTCACAGGGGTCATGTTTAAGAACTACAAATATCCACACAAAACCCTGTATTAAGTACTGTCCAAACTAATTGTGATTCTTCACACTAGGTAAAAGCAAAATGTCTTTTATGGTATGATGCACATACGGTATCTCACAGTATTATAAACCCCCAAAAAGGCTTCCTGCCACTAGTCAGATTAACATTAATCTATCATCAAGAGCCACAACACGGTCATATATATGAACAGAGGAGAAAAGAGGAAGTAAAGCCCTTATTCTCATAATGAAAAACCTGTCAACGCTTGTTAAAAAGAATCCAGACATGGAACCACAAACAGAAATATAACAGTTTCACTTTTTTTAACTGCTTAGTAGCCACAATGAGGCAAAACTTCAAAACAGCATGCAGCGACAGATGTAGAGCTGAACAGCAAACAAATGCTGTAAACAGAACATAATTCAGGCACACTGTGTTTTTGTGCGGAATATGTGGATTATATGGCACCTTAAATTAAATTTGATTTGCGATTGTGTGCATGTGTATGGGTGGCTGGCAGAGGTCGGGGGATCAGATGCTGGGGGCTCCACAAGCTAAATCCACTCATCTACAGAGGATGTGGCTGCTACCGCAATCCATATTCCGTGCTACGACGCGCCGAATGGGGATTGGGGATGACCATCATTTGCACCACAGCCACATGTGTCTGCGTTGTAGTTAGAATGAAGAATCTCATTTGCTTTCATCTTATTCGCTTAAGGAATTTAAATCAAAGTCAAGTTGGCCTGAGTATCATCCACAAAAAGGACTGGCATGCAGACTTCAAAATAGCACATTGCATCAGTTGTCGTTTAAAACTAATTACTCCTCCCACTTCACCACAATCAATTCTGTCAGAAGTTCAGAACGGACACGGTGGAGTGGAAAACTAAAAACATGTAGATGAGGAGTTACAGTGTAATGCCTACCTCAAAGACTTCTTCATCAAGTATTCTAGTTCCAAACACTATAATTCCCTTGGTATCGATGATGGGATGGGGGCTTCGGAGCAGCTTCTGGGTGGTCTTCTTTTTACAGTCCAGAATGAGGGTGATGGTCTGCTTGTGCACACTGATGGCCACTCGATGCCATCTGAAAGGAAAGGTGAAGTTAATTCACACACTTACTGGGTTACATGCCACCCACTTAAACACTACTAACGCACTACTAAGAGCCCCTTTTGTGTTCGGCCTCTTGTTCATATTCAAATATATCCTCATTCTGTTTTCTGGAGTGAAATAGAATCTCTTTTGATTCTTTTTTTAAATCCCTTTTTCTTTTGTGGGGCGGGTGATACAAACAGAATCCTACACTGTGCCTGCAGGCAGAAGACCCACGTTTGAGGACACATTAAGTGCAAGGGATACAATGTACAATATCACAATTCAATTCAATTTTATTTATATAGCGCCATATCATAACAAAGTTATATCAGGGAAAAATGGACACTATCAAAGTTGCATGTCCCTAACAGACCCTTTGCAAAAAGTAGACCTGGGCCAAGTGCTGCTTAGCAAACTAAACCACCGCCAAGGCCTAACACATCCACCTGGACTTTGATTAGAGGGGAAGATGCGTAAACAAAAAGCAGAGTGCACCTACTTTCCGTCAGCTAGGTTGACTCCTCTGAAGAGGGGGTAGTCCTCAGGGCTGGGCTTGCCTGTGTGGTCCTCGTACAGGAACACAGGAGACCGTCCCACTTCCAGTCCAAGCTGCTGGATGCCCTGTTCATTGTACACAGACAACAGGAAGGACTGGCTGCCCTTCTTAGGCTTCACTGTGGCCAAGATGGAAAAGTCCTCCGGGAACACGTCACCTGGCAGGACGGATGGTGGGTTTGTACAGAGAGAGAAAAGGGTTGGAGAGTTATAAGTAGCAGTAATAATTCATCATCATCAGAAGAATAAAATACTATGTGTTCAGGATGTTGTGGTCCATTATTATTTTAGCAGACAGACTGTGCTGTTTGGTGTCAAGAGGGAGTAAAAATGTTTTATTACTGTTACTTCTAATGGAACAGAAATGTTTCAAAAACAGACAAAGACAAAGTTGTGATTGGAAGAATTGGGAAGACGGGCTTTGAGCACCGAAAGGAAACATCAGCGATTTGTGGAGCGTCCACAATGTAACAGGATAGGATTAATCTGAAAGGGGTGGCTGGCAGACTAGAAGCCGGTCAGAGGGAAAAAAAGTTAGAAGCAGAAGTGCAAAGTGGAGTATTTCCAGCGCAGCACAGGATGAGAAGCATAATGACAAAAGCATGTGATCCTGGGAGACTTTGTCAAACTATCCTTCAAACCCCTCCTCTCCACTTCTCTCTTCTCCCAGAGCTGATCGTTCTAACAGACACTCAGACACTCCAGCGGAGGGCTGGAGATGAAGAAATAGGAGAAATAGTTAAAGTAATAATAATAATTTCATATTTAAACACATAAAAGTTGCAGAAACAGACATAAAAAATGTGTTTGCCTCCATCTGCATTGTTTCAACTGCGCAGCCTCAACTATTTCCTCCATTTTGCTGAAGTGTGAGGCACATCTGCCAGACAGATTCTCATAGTGGGGTGTTCTCAGGACCCCAGAAAGAGGACGTCCTTTCCAGCCACACGAGGATACTTGTTGCTAGTAGAGGTCACACTACACTTGAGGCAAAAAGAGCTTTCTGATCTGCAATCTGACTATATTAAAACCACTATTGTTATGAGAACCCAACTCTCTGGATTATGTTTATCATAAACGGAGAAACATCTTACATTCCAGGAGCAGATCCTCGCTGTTCAGTACGTGCAGAGCAAAGATTTCCAGACGACCGGAAGGCAGAGGCAGGGTTTGTGGTTGCAGTGGTTTTGTAGCACCGTGCAGCCATCAAACCCCCTTACTCTGCTACTATTTTCAGAATAATAGGAGATGGGCTGGAAAATGCTAAATTGGAGTGGCTATGGTTTAAATAGCCAATCGGAGGCTGTGGAGAAAAAGACATCTCAGAGGGGATGCGGTGTGGAAACCCAAGGTTAGGCAGAGATAGTGGAAAAGAAAAGAAGAAAAGAAAAGAGCTTTGATACCATCGTCCACTCTCTGTATCCTTTATTTTTCAGCATCTGGGTGTTTGTTTTGTTTGCCTTCCTGTCTTGTCTTCCTGCCCTTTTTTCCATGATTCCTTCATTAATGCCAGGCATCAAATCACATCATGCGGAGAGCACATGTCTTGGCAGTAGGCTCCCTCAGGAATTCAGCTTGGCATCATATGAGAAACATTGCTTTAATAGACAGATGATTCGGCAGGATGGTATAAGGCCGACAGCAGGAAAGAGAGCTGCATAAGGAAGAAGGAGAAGAGACAGACAACCCTTCAAAAACCTTGTGTGGAGGAGTGAGGTGATATAAAGACGTTAGAGGTCAGGTTATTATGTGTAGGAAGTGTTAGGATGCAAAAAAGGAAGGTGGGAGAGAAAAGGAACCAAACGAAAGAAAGTTTGACACTACATCCGACTGCAGCATGAGCCATGTCTGTAGCAGGGACAATGACTCAGCGCTGGCTCAGGACAGGCTGTTTGTGTGGAAGTCAAGGGTCAGCTGAGGGCTGAAAGAGACACCATGGCACCGAAGGAGAGGGAGTTGGGGGGGAGGAGAAAATTGAGAATGACTCATTTTCAAATTCAAGGTACTCTTTATGCAGGAATTGCTGTAGCATTTATTTACATAGCAAGGTTTCTTATTTAGAAATGTATGTTTATGGAGTGCGTCCTCTTCTCCCTGCCATCACTACGAGGACTCAGGTGCCCTGAGAGGACCTCGCTGAGGAGAATAGGGCCAAAGAAGGAGGTTAACAAAACCAAAAATGGAGGAAAAACTTTAAATGAGCGCTCTCTTGTGTCGGCGCACCTTCCTCCTCACTCTCTCCTCAGGACCTCATAGCAAAGTGGGAGGGGGGGGGGTCGTTCAGAAAAGCTCAAGTTTCTCTGGAATGTGTCTCTCAAACTGCTACCTTAGGCCACCAGATGAGAGATACATTTAGTGTGTGTGTGTGTGTGTGTGTGTGTGTGTGTGTGTGTGTGTGTGTGTGTGTGTGTGTGGACGTGGTGGGAAGGGAAAGGCTGTGGTGCCAGCAGTCCTGGGGGTTTACACTGGCAGCACCACCATCAGTCTCAGACTAAAAGGGTCTGGGAAAGTCAGACACTCAAAGGCAACCCCAGACATCTCAACCAGCCAATCAGACACAACGCAGAAATTTCCTCCGGATAAAATAACCAATTAAAGTTGCTTTTTATTTTGATAAACTATCTCAAGTACGATAAAGCTAGCTTTTATTTTGCCTTGGACAATTCTGTGGGAGAGCTACAACATTAGAGTTGAGGTCTTATTTACAAGTTAAAAGAGAGAGAGAGTGGTTTGCCACCCCGTCTCCAATTTCACACCGGTGGCATTTGACATCTACACCTCAATTATTCCTCCTTTTTTTTTACCAAACTTACAGAATCTTTAAGAACGCTTCAAAGGTCGGGGATGCGCAGGAGGTATGCCAGGACTCTGACTGATCCTCTATCTGCCAGTGTGCATACAAGCAGGTAAATGGGGCAGAAAGTCTTGTGTCCTGTAATTGGTCATTCAGTCATCACTGTGTCCAAATTCACTCCTTCTGTACCAGACACGCAGCATTCCAGCGGGATTGCACATTGCTGCACAGACAACAAGTGTACCCGTCTGTTGGTGCGCAAAGGAGGGAGAGCATGGACAAAGACATACACATAGCAAAAGACAGGAAGATGGATGTGTATGTATGTACAGGTGAGTGACCCTGAATGTACGTGGCTAGGTAGGACTCTGGATGCAAGTGTGTCGAGTTTAAGGCCCAAAAAACACCACGCCACTAAAGCTCTGCATTTTAAGAAGCAGTCGGAGCTTCTTTTTTGGTCTAAAAGTAGAGAGACAGCGCTCCGTATAATTATATGCCTTTTTGTTTGTGCACAAAATATTAGTAGGAGAATGTCCTCCCCTTGCACTGCCAGAGGCGAGTAGGATATAATTCAAGGGTGATGTGAGGACAATACCACTCGGAAGTGCTGACTCTGATCTTTTAATTGATACCACAGAGACCATCAGGGGTGAATTACTGGTATTATTATTTCTATCGGCTGTAATGACAATACAAATGATTGGTTATTGGATATCGGCAAAACTGTCATGTAAAATCTAAATTTCTTAAGGATATTTTCGTGTTTTGTAATAAAGTTTTTTTTTCGTGTTGCGTGCATTTATACAATCTCTAAGCCACAAAAAGAGGTAGGTTCTTCCTCTGAAGTGAAATAAAAATATGCATGTGGGAGAGGGATATCTTCTAAGATAATAAATACAGGCAAAGTGTCGCAGTAAGCTCGTAACAGTCAATACTGCCCAAGGCTTTATGCAGTTAATAGAATGTGTCGCTCCTGAGCCGTGCTAGCAAACAACAGCAGCATTATTGCTTTTACAGCTTGTGATCTTTGCTCAGCCATTTGAATCCCATGGGAGGCTGCAGCAGAGGGCCCTCGCTGAGTGGCCAGTGCCATCTAGCCACAGCTGTCCAGACCACAAAGGGTGAATGCCAAGTGGCAGCTTAGCCCATTCACAGACAATGTAAGAGCCGCTTCTTCCCTGGCTGTTTGTGCTATCGCTTCCCAAATTGTCAAAGCTGCAGTCTGAGAATTACGGCGATTTGAATTTGCATATATGTACTATTAGATGCTGTTTCTCGTACATTTACTAGAAGAGGACAGACTATTGAGACGTAGGAAGTGTGAGGTATAAAAGTTAAATATAACAAATGGCTTCATTGCCCTGTTTCTTCACTTCTCATTCACTTAATAAAGGTAAGAAAGGACTCCTCTGTTTTCAGTGCCTCAGTAGTTTCAAATGAATCATCCCTTCCACATGTTTGCCTAATGATTGCATGTCTGCACTTGCTCTTTTCCAACACATCGTCACAGACTGTCTGTGGTTATGGGGTCACGGGCCAGTGTGTTCTCAATCAGAGCTACTGCGGCTTTTATTGCCAACATTATAGTCATAACAAAACACGTTCGCATGCCTTTGTTTTCTATATGAGGCATCGTTTTACCTTCAGGAGGCAGGGTGCTGTGTTGCTAATTTAGGGAAATTGTATTGGGCCAAAGTCATAACTCGGTAGCAAACTTCGTTAGAGGTGGGGGGAAAAAAAGAGATGGATAAAATGATCTCACAAGTTTAGCTGCCTTGTGGAATATATGAGCGGTACGCTCTCTTAAGGTCGAGGCGAGAGAGGGACCACATCACAGACGCTCCTACTAGATTTTACGGCCTTGAAGCCACAGACAGCTAGTTATTCTGTTTGCACCTTAAGACTACGTGGTGCCTGTTGTGAACTCCTCCAAGTGGGTTTGTTTTATCTGGACTGTTATTTTGGATGATCCAGAGTAGCATGTGTGTAATTATAGCATGTGTATCTAAACAGAGACTCATATATGGGCGCTGCTGTCACAGAGCTTCAAAGTGAACAGTATTTGTTTGATTGGAGAGCGTGATCGGGCATGCAGGCCATAGAAGCCCTGTGGCTCTACTTTAAGCCCCAAGAAGAGACATGACATGGATCAAAGGTGCAGCAAGGTCAATGCAACATCTCAGATGACCATGAATGAGGCTGTCATCCAATCAAAGCTTTGTGGGAGCCTTGCTCACAGGAAGGGTTATTATTTCTCCCTCTTTTCTGCATCTATACCACATAACTCCTCTTTTTTTCTTTTTATATCTTTAGGCTGCAGGGAACCCAATAAGAATAATTTCAGAAATTAGTTGTCTGGGTCACAGAATTATGTTTTTTATTTTTTATTTCTGTACAGAAAAAGGAGCCTAGCATGTCTCACCAGACATTTAGAGTTGAGGTGAAGTACAAAGGGAGAAAACACAGCGAGGCAGCAGCAGTCTAGGAGAAATGATAGAGGGGGAAAATGATGGCGCTTGAGGGAAAATAAAGAGAGAGAAGGAGGGAGAAAAGACTGCTGGAGAGGGAGGAGAGAGGGGAAAGAACTGCTGCAGTAACCCAAAGCCACGTCAGCACAATAGAACAAGGCAAAAGTGGAACCCCAGACTTCCCTCCCCTGTACCACCCCCATTTTCACTGCTTTTCCATCGTCCGGCTCCTCCTACAACACACAATATTACAGGGCTGGATTTCTCATGCATCTGGTGTGTGTTTTCACGGGGGGGGGGGGGGGGGGGGG
>JAVQJL010102527.1:0-35573 GCA_036024295.1 Nannoperca obscura
CACACACACACACACACACACACACACACACACACACACACACACACACACACACACACACACGTAGATAAATACAAACTGAATTATTAATGACAGATAGGACATTATAATGCTCTCCATCTTTATTCGTCTTTCTTCTCATCCTTCCCTTGTTTCTTGTTGCCATTTTGCTTGAACTGCTTTCCAACTTTATTTTCTGCCCTCCTCTCATTATGTCTGTCCTTCTTTCTCTCTTTGTTAGGCTCCTTTTCTTCCACTACCAGTTTTCTTCTCTAAATAAATATTCTCCTATTCCCCTCGATTTTTACTTGTTACTGTTATTCTCGCCTACCTCTTTTAACCTCTTAATTAATTAGGAGATTAAGTGAAACTATTCATTGCCCTTTATCTCCCCTTCTCCTCTTCCTCCTCTCTCAATTCTTAGCATCTCACATTCTCTTTCTGACACTGTAACCGTGGTTGTGAATGTTAGCAAAGAGAAAAAGAGAGAGAGACAGGTACTATTGTTGTGGAGATCAAATAATAAGCCTGCCAGAAAAAAAAAAGGCAAAACAAGCCAATCGTTGTAAAAGAAAAGGAGTAATGAAATGTCGAAACAGGCAAAGTAACAAACACAATTTTGTTGTTCTTTCCCTCCCAAGATGACTGATTAAGTACTTATATTAGCTTCTGACTTTATGTAAGGCCAACATCTATTTTGTCGATCTCTCCGTACTGAGTTACATCAGATCCTTTGTCTCTCCTCCCCTTCTTCTCCTCCTGTTAGTCAACATAGAGAACTGCCCTTTTAACAGGAACACACCCTGCGGGCTCCCTACAGCAGCGACTGTCCCTTCGATAACATCTGACAGCAGCCTCTCCTGCTGAGTTTTCCCTAAAGGGCCGTGCTGGGTGGCTGCATCACTAACCATAGATTCTTGAAAGGGTCCTCAAGGACATTACGTAATCTCAGTGTGCCTTAAGATTATATCAGACCGTACACCATTTTGCTCCTGAAGACTTGAATAAAAATCGTTGTTGCAGCCTTTGGGGTCTTCCTGCCCTCTTCGAGCTCACTAAGCAGCAGAGATAACATATCCAGCCCTAAAGTGTCCATACATGACACTCTTCATAGGGCCCTTTTGGGCATTTATTATATTATAATGTGGGCATTATATATTATTATATATACATTTATTTATTATAATACTAGAGTATTCTAGGTCCCCGATGTAGCAGAAAGTTCTGGTTCTGAAGAGGTACTGATCATGTCTCAAGGAAAGATTCTTACAGTTTCCCTTTGCCAATCAAGCAGCACAGCTGTCATACCAACAAACATGCTTTGCAACCCGAGGACAGAAGGGAACAGTGTATCATGCAAAGCATTTTTGCCTATATTTGTGCTTTTGTCTATTACATATGCCATCTTGCATGCGATCAATTAGCTTTAAACAAAAGATGGATCTTTCCATTCTGTTTTGAAGAATTTTTAAGTTACTACCAACATTCCTTAAAAAAAATTAACATTCAAGAGAAAAACAATCCACTAGTCATTGCTCTGACAACATATACACAAGAAAATGGATAGTGGTTTAACTTAAATGTACCATAGGGTGTGTTAGTACATTGTGATATAACTTTTGGGTGTGAATGCAGTTACGCAACAGAGCAAATTTCTGATCACACCCAACTAAATGCAACACACAGAGAGAAAAGCAAAACAATAGGGTCCCATAGCATGTTTTTTAAATTGTTTTATTCAAAACGTGATATTTAGATTAAATGTAAGTGCCCAAAAACACATGAAGACAGGTCATTTTAATAAGGACCCATGTTGGATTGCATATGCTGTCCATATGTTGCAGCTAACAGTATGCACATTTTAGCAACAACATGGTGTCTCCAAACCATTTAAAGACATTTAAAAGATAAATTATTTATTTTTGTTGTTGATTTTGGCCTAAAACTGCCACATGTACAAAGGTGCCAAAAAAGCACTAGTTGGCGAATAAAGGCCAGGATTTTAGCAGTGCTCCAAGTAGATTGGATTAGATCAGCTCCTGCCCTATATCCGTGACTGCAGTAGCTGCCAAAGACAAAGATAAGAGCTTGATAACATCTTAACAAGTCACACCTTTAGCTAGCTGTACGTTGGCAGTGATACTGTAAAACCTTAAAGTGACGTTGGTAAGCAGTCACCTTGTCTCTGATAATGTCTGGGGCAAATAAGCCGTCCGCTAGTTAATAGTACATTTGATTTAGCAACATAATGACCAATGCTATTTTTCACCTGCACATATATGTGAACTGCCCACTATCATTTGGTTTTTGTTATTTTGATTTCTCCAATTACTTTATCAACTACATCCTAAAAGGCATCTGAGGTGAGTGGCAGAGTAAAATGAATCCTTGCCAGATTCACTCAGGTCACATCAAGCTAATCTGCAGTTTGCTAACCAGATCCCTCAGCAGGAAAAATCTCTCTGGTGGCAGACTACTGCACAATTAGGCAGGTGTGCACATCCTCAGGGCTGACTAAAGCACTTGTGATTTCATTTCAATAGAAAAAAATATTTATAATGTAAATGTTAAAATTACACGATCTAATAACAACATCTATCTATTCATCTAACCGTCTGTACTCCTTGGGTTAACATGGTCTTCTTTGATGTCATGATTTGTGTGATCCACCATAATGGTTTTATACAAGAGAACCACTAAATTCTTGAACAAGCTGTATGTACATATATGTGCACCTGTTTTGTTAGATTTATCATTTATTCTATTGAGTAAATAGTGAAAAGAGAATATTGGGCTTCATATCATATTGTAATCTAGCATTTTATATCCTCAGAACGGTTGTGACCATCACATATTAGCAGATAAAATCACTGAGAAACAGTTAGCCCTAGCCCTGCTGTTAATGCACAGCAGCAATATTTAGACGCTTTCCTGCTCATTTTTTAATATTTTTTTCCAAGTTAAAGTTCCTAGTTTTACTCTGAAGCAGTATTTTCAGTCCAGCTTTTATAGTCTCTGTTGCTGCTATTTGGTATTTGGCCAAGTAAATTTTTGTTTTAACCCTAACCCTAATGTGTAAGCATACTTAATGTGTAAGCCTAAGCATACTGTAGTAGGGCAAGAGTATCAGTTTCACACAGCTAAGAGTATATATACTGCAGAGCTGAAACACCTCGTGTCAGCTGACTGAAAACACCTCAGGCTGACTCTGCTGCAGTAAATTAACAAAATAAAATGACAACAGAGTGACTTCATGTTCTCAGCGCAGATGGTAATGAGGAAAAGGGCTGATCAAGGGCATCCTTACATTATTTACAACAATTATTCTGATGGCCCATATAAAGGAAACAGAGCGAGAGAGAAAGAGAGAGAGTGTGTGTGTGTATGTGTGTGTGTGTGTGTGTGTGTGTGTGTGTAAGGTGAGTTTGAGGTTAGTTGTGATTCCACAGAGGTGCTGTTGTCAGCAAACCTGACTCTGCTCTGTTCTGGCTGGGAGGTACTAAAGACTGCTGCAGTCTATGCATCCACCCACGCACACAAACCACAAATATATATCAGCATTCACTTTGGCTAGTAACCTACTTAAAAACATATACACAAACGTTTTCTCTTTAAGCCTTTCCTCCACACACAATCATAAGCATCATCTTACATGTCATAAAGAGTTCTTCTCGCTGCCTCTACAACTGTCAACATTTATGGTCCTTCATGTCAGGGCCAGATCAAAGATAAACAAACATCAAGATCTGTGTTTTCTGCATGAATACTGCTCATTTGATTGTTTCCATCGGCTGCTTTGCATTTGGGACTATGAATAACGAGTGCAGCTCTCTTTCCTTCATTTGTCCTTAATCATCCCACAGACATTTGGCCATCTGAGAATAAAGCTCAATGCTGTTTAGTCGACTCAACAAATCTTCTACAGCCCGTCTCTCTACCTCCTTTAATTAATCATTCCTCTTGTAGAGTCATGAGGAGCTCGATACAAGATTGCTGATACCACTTAAAATGTTATATTATTTGGCACCGCCTGAGGAGAAGTATAACTGGATGGTCTATATTAATAAACAATGTGCGTGCAAATCTAAGTGTGCTACAAAAATTTGTACAGTTTCTAGCACCAAATAAAATTCTTGTCATATGGAAAATAAGGACTGCAATTTAAGATTATTTTCAATTAATAAATTTCAATTAATCTGTAGATAATTTTTTATGTAATCGATGAATTTAGTATATGAAATGTCAAAGTTTCCAAGACATCCAAAGTGGCTTTCAACAAAAGTCCAAACCTAAAGATATTGAGAGATATTATTTGTATTATTCCTCTGAATCCTAATTAACAATTTATTAGTAATTTCAGAAAACTTTCAAGCAAAAATACCAAATGTTCTCTGGTCCCAGCTTAATTTACTGTTTTTATGTTTTATATTAAAGTTTGCAGCTTGGACTTTTTGTCAGTCAGAACAAGACATATGAAGACATCGCATTTGACTCATGGACTTCTTGTGACTTCTTCACTATATTATTGGTGTTTATTAGACCAAACAATTAATTGAATTAAGGAACTAAATGGCAGCATAATCGCTAGTGAAAATAATTATTTGCAGCCCAAAATAAGTGAGAAGTTTGTTCTTGACAAACAACTTTTGGGATTGTTTATTAAAATTGTTGTAAACAAATTTTCTCTCAATCGATCTCAATCAATTAACTGACCAATCGTTTTCGCAATAGTCCAGATTCATCATAAACAGATTATTATCCCAAATTATCTCTCTTGTAATTAACACATAGAGCGCATATATATATATATTTATATATATATATATATATATATATATATATATATATATATATAAAAATATATAAAAAATAAATAGTTTTCAGATTGATTGCTAAGAGCTCCTTTAGACACTTTGGTGCTCAATAATGTTGAGAACGTACAGAAGCAACTACAATTTCCTCAAATTATGAGCGCAGCTACTGCCCAAAGGTGCATGCCTCAGATATTTTAAAAAGGTATCTTTGTTTGTGAAAGGCTTAATTTGAGGAAGTGCTTAGTTAAGGGGGACGACTGCCATTTTCTGTCCCTCTGCGTAGCAAAATGCTGACACATTTTCAGCCAGGCCCCCAGACTTTTTTTATACTTAGATTGCACGGCACAGTATCAGCTGTTAAGTAATGCCATAGCCCTCTTATCTCTTCACTTTCTTCTGCTGTTTTTTATTCCTGTAAAAGAAAAAGACCCAGACTTTCTCTCGTCTCTCAATTCTCTTTCATCTCTCCCTGGTAACAAAACAATGAGCAAGCAACATAATCCAACCTCATTCCTCCATTCACAATGTCAAAAGGTTTTAAATCACTCCACTAATTCATTCCAGCATTCACAATTTAATCCATTCTTCTACCTTTTGTTAATAATTCCACTTCATTCATCAAATTTCTTGCACCCCCCCACCCTACATTGCTTATTTATCTATCATCCAACAACATATTTGCTTTCTCCTCTATTCATTCATCCATCCATCCAATCACTCATTCCAGTAAGACTAGAGGAGTTACAGAAGCCTGATGTTTACCTCTGCAGCAGAATGTCACAGGCCATTCTCATTTTTCCAGCTGTGTTTTCTCTCACTGTGATCTGTCCCCTTTGTTTTGTTTTGGGTGTCTTATATCCAGTCTGTCGGTGTTTCAGTGTGACGGCTGTCTCAGGTATGGATGTCTGGTTGGCTGTTTCTGTTAGTTTCTCTGTTGTGTCTCTTCTTCTTCTTCTTCGGCCCAGTGCGGTCTGCGATCTAACATGAAGGTTACTGAAGACCTGTCTGTTTGATTTTTCAAATCCCGCAAAAAACTTGACTTTTAACCAAACTCAGCACAATTTCTGTCTTTCTCTTCTTCTTGCCTGTTAACCACTTGACACATCTCCTGTAGGAGCAGTATCCAGCTGCTAAGCTTGTTCTGTCTGAACTCTCAGTCTCTCCTGCCTTCAGATTTCTTCCCCCTCAGTATCGGGTGGGTCTGTAGGTCGGCCTTGTATCCAGTGGGATGGTTATCCCAGTTGAGCACTTTGAGGTGTCAGCGTCAGGACCAGCAGGTCTAACAGGTCTAGCAGCATAGCCAGGTTATCGCCTGGGTGCATTCTGTGGCGTCTTCTGAACTGCTGTGTGTGTGTATGTGTGTGTGTGTGTGTGTGTTCTTGAATGAGTGTGTGTGTGTGTGTGTGTGTGTGTGTGTGAGAGTGAGAGAGGTTGTCTCACTCGGCACTCTGTCTGTAAAATTGCTGCAGTAAACATCCAGAGCTCTGCACAAATATATGAGCTTCTGATGTAACTAGGCAACAACCCCAGGAGGACCAATGGGAGGGGAGGGGCTAAAGTTGGGAGCCAATCATAAAAAGGCTTCTGGGAGCCATCCACGAGGCAGGGAGGGGAGGGGGGTTTGTTTTTTTTGGTCCACTCAGTGGTGCAGTTATTACAGCTGCCCTGTGGGCTGTGTAATGGCGCGCGCACACACACAAATGTACACGCAAGAGGCAGATAATCACAGACGGACACACACCTCTGTCTTTTATATAACCCTTTATGAGCCTTTTGTAATGGCAGCCCTTCCTCAGCTTCTCAGACAATCATAGCCATTAACAGTGATAGCTCATAGAGAAAGAGAGGGAGCAGGGTATGAAGAGCCGTGGGGAAAATTATGGACACAAACAAAAGAGGAGAGGAAAGGAGGGGGGAGGCCGTTCATAGTTACATCTGTGTCTACACTGTATGTGTGATGACGTTGGGCACTGATAATCACGAGTGAATGAAAACACTCACGTATCACTCCCGAAGAAACTAGGTGACTTCATTTTGTCCTCATAATGTTTCTGTGTGTCAGTCAGTGTGTTTCCAATAAGACGACACTTCAGATCAACTTTGTTCAAATCTAAGTAAGAAACAATCTCCTACTGGAGCTCATACACGTTTTTATCAAGAACTAGAAAGGGAAGCCTAGCAAAACGGGGTTCCATCTACCATTTCATTGTTGTCTGACTGTAGTCAATCTAAATTGGAGTTGTGCTTTGACAAAATACTTAAAGGGAAGCGATAAAGACATCAACATAACAAAAACAAACAAACAAGCATACTCAACTGAAAGGTGAGTTGTTCCAATCTAAACAAAATTAACTCTTTAAAAGGAGCTGCTCTGAACATTTTGCTTGGACCAGGAAAAGATTAGTTTGTTTCACCTGAAAGATTACGACAGACTTCGATTTTAAGATGCAAGTCATGAGATTTGCTAAATGCAGTTAAAGAAATCTTTGCCCGAGAGCCTTAGTGGCACAATGCCCACTAAACCACCAGTCCAAATGCCTAAACCTGAAGTCAGGAATCAACCAGCATGTTGAACAAATATTTGAACAGTAAGAAATGGAATGAATCGCTGGGTTAAGTAAATATAATACAAAAGAAAAGTAAATATTATACAATAGGAGAATAATTGCACAATGCTTCTTGCTCAGGAAGATTTAGCTGTACTTCAATTCACACCAATGTGGCTCTTCTTGTTTAAGCAAAACATACAAGAGAAATGACTACACATACAAAACGGCACAGTTTTGCCTGTTCAGGACTCACAGTGGGAGGAAGAAACAACGTGCTGCTGTTCTTTCGTCAAACAGTAGGATGATTAAGTTAAAAACATTTTGTTATCTTGTGGAACATAGTTCCCAGAAGTAGCTCTGAGCACTGACATTTTCATGACTTTCCATGACTAAGTTGAGTCCCACATGAGCAAGAAAATGTCCATTCAGTGTACACAGTAAAACTATTTTCTGGTTTCTTTGTTACTTTTCTGTCTAAAGGTTACCTGTCTAAACTCTACGACATTTCAGTAATCCTTTGAGGACAAAAAGAGAGAAGAAAGAAGAAATGTTATGCAACTTTGATAATAATTAATAACTAGATTTGGCTAAAGCTTAGTGTTGATTTGTCCGTCCTGGTATTATTCTTGGTTTGGCCAAACTTTAATCTTAAACTCAAACATCTGTGACTAAAACAAAGCAACAGTGGCTACAAAGAGGCTTCAGCAGCAGCGTGTGGAGTGGCAATCAAATTCTTTCCGTGATGATTTAGGAACGTGACAGCTCCTTAGAAAGCCAGACAGAACATCTGAACCAGAACTGTGGGTGAGAACTGATAGCACAAGTGGTGAGCGGTGCTATCTAGCATATCATATTACATTATGCCCAGGCTTCGACACAATCAGGAAGTGAAGTGTGAGGAAAGCAGGGAACGGAGGGCATGTAGTTCTGTTTCAACAGTAATTAGTGATGAGTCCAATTTGATTGACTACATTATATATATTACCGTAATAAATAAGAATGAATGCTGTGAGTTAATAATTGTGAGAAAAATGTGGTAAAATCTTTGGTCATCAATCCAAAATGGTGGCCCTCGATAGAGCTTTGGCAACCAATCAAATCCAACATGTAATGACACAGAATACACTGGCCAGAGAAACGTTTCGTGATACCCTAAAGTTAAATGAATTAATTTAGTGCAAATAAGAGCGGTGCAGATGGGTGATGCGAGCTGTTAATGTGCCTCTGCTCTCACATACGTTTTTCTGTTTACATCGTAGCACTACGATTCATCGCACAATCTGACAATCCTAGACAAAACACAGATTGCGACAGAGATAGACTCATTGGACACATTGTTTCATGCAATAAGCGTACATGGTTTTTTTTTTTGCACAGCCTAAAGGCTTTTTTTACATATATAGAAGGGTTTTTGTGTCTGTGCATGACTCATCAAAAAAGCGAATGCACTGGACCTAGAAGAGAGGAGTATACATATATTTGCATCTGTGTTTGTTTTGTGTGGGTGTACACATGCACATTGTTGGCACACACAGAGAGAACAGAGCTCTCCAGCACGGTGGAGTGTCACACTGGGATATAAATCATTTCCACAGCCGCTTAAAAATAACTTTAAGAAGCACAACACTGGTTACCTGCTACATACATCAGTCATGCTAAGATGGTATTCGTGGTTGTAACGGAGGAATGACCATCAAGAATGAAGGCAGACAGGTTTTAATTTGAAGACAAACACTATCTTCTGGTTTGACCTTTTCCCTCTTGAGGTCTGATATTGTGTTTTCACCCAGATCAAATCAATAAATCAATAAATCGTTCACCAGCAGGGACACTTTACAATTCTCCCACCCTCTCCATGGCCGCATCTGCCCTCTGATACTCTGTTGCCTCCATTAAGCCATTCCTCCCCTCTTGCTCCTCTCCTCCTCACCAGGGCCAGGAGTGCATACTGCAGCCTGCCAGGATATTTCAGTGGCATTATGAAAAATACTTTCCACAGAGAGTGACAGAGGGAGATTATATAAGCAGAGTAAAGGAGGGAAGAGGTGACGGGGAAGAAGAGAGATCAGAGGAGAAATACCAGGGATTATAGATTTGAAATGAGCTGAGACTGTCAGCATGTAAGGTGTGTGTGTGTGTGTGTGTGTGTGTGTGTGTGTGTGTTTGTGTTGGCTGTCAGAGTCTATTAAGGGAGCACTGCAACAGCCACAGAGGACAGACTTCTCTGTCTGTCAAGTCCTAGACAAATAACTCAACCACAGTTAATGCTGAGTCACTAGACGAGAACTTTCTCTCTTTCAGAGCTGTCACTAGCAGTTACGTGTCAAAGAATAACAGAGAGTGAACTATCCTCAAAACAGTCAAGTCATTTTGATAAAAAAATGCATTTGGGCACTGACTCATCAAAATCTTCAAGACAGTACATTTTGAGACCATGTAAATGGGTAACACTACATTCTTTAGGAATGAACTTTGACAAACTGACAAGGCAAAAATAAGTGCTTCCTACTTAAGCTGACAATCACGGGTTCTTCAAATTCCTGCAACTGTGGGATTGTAAACTATTTCATGAACTAAAAGGATGTGACATTTTCCAAACACAAAAAGACCAAATTATTTAAAAATGTAACATGACTAGAGCCAAAACAATGATTCAATCAATTAACAATAAATTAATCGTTCAAGTCATTTTTAAATACGAAGTGTCCAACATTCACTGGTTCCCCCTTCTGAAATTTGTAGGTTTAGTTTTCTATTATAGTAAACTGAATATCTGTGGGTATTGGACTGTTGGTCGGACCACAAAGCTGTTTGAATATTTTATATAAACTTTCACCATTTTCTGACATCTTATAGGCTAAACGATTAATAAGAAAATAATTGACAGGTTAATCAATTTTAGGAAATATGTGTTCGTTGCCGAACTAAACATGACCACAAGAAAAGGTATTGTTATTGTTGGCTTTATTTTTTTTAAAACCTCTCTAAAATGTTGGCCTATGAGTCTGGACAAAAATGAAATCTAAGAATAAAATACAATTCCTTAAGTCAGTCTTTTGTTTGTACGTTCACAGGATCAGAGCACAATTTTATTTCATTTAAAAAGGCCCGCGGCTGAGGTTTGTTACATGTTGACCTGGAACCAAAATAAAGGGGTTTCCATATAAAACACAGAAAGCACACATTCTTTAATTTTAGGTCAGGTGACCAATGAGGCGTGAGAGTAGACAGAAGATATTTATAGCAATTTAAACAGACGTTTAAAGAGCCCTAAAGATCTGCTTCTACATGATTCAAATGGCTTGTTGGTGTAGGCTGCCGACTCCAGGGTCTACAAATACACCAATAATCCCCAAGACCAGACACTGAGGTTAGACAAGGTCACAGGGATGATGGCTGCAGGCTAGCCACAGCTAAACAAGAATTAATACTAACTAGAACAATCACATACGACACAGTCTGGCTAGTGTTGTTTCATTTAAATAATTTGCAGCATGTAACTGCCCTACACCATCATCAGCAATGATTAAAGCTTTGAGGGCACCAATGCACAACAGCTGCCACTTTCCTCCAGTTAAACACACACAGGAATAATTTTGTGTTGCCCCACAAACAATGTATTAACAGATACCGAAGATGCAGAAACCCGTGCACTTTTCTGTTATCCATAATCTTATCTGTCCTAACACAGAGCGCAGTGGGCTTAAAATGGGACGACAGCATTCGAGCAGCATGTTCAAAATGTTAACATGTTGTTTTTAATCTAGTAAAGTCAACAATGGGGTCAACTGTTATGTAGGCCTTTGTATCTGTGTTACAGTGAGTGACAGAGAAATATATTTTATATGCTGTGTGGTCTAAGTCCTTTGAGCATGTGTAGAGTATAACAAACTGAGTGAGTGTGTGTATGTGGATTATGGCTTACTGCCTGTAATCATCTTAAAGGCCTATAGGACAAGACTAGCAACATGACCCTGACACACACACACACACACACCCACCCACACACCCACACACACGGCTGATTTATTGTCCTATGCTGCTTTACAACTTTGTCTTTATCTACCAGGTAGTGAGCTACTGAACAACTAGGGCAATGCAATAAACACAGCGCTGAATGAACACAGCTTTTACTAAATTCCTGGTCTAAGCGACCATGCATCAGGATCCAAAACAAATTGAGGTCTCCACATCAAGACAGTAATCTAATTTGTTTGTGGATAACAAGAACATTTTCATTTTCGGGATAAAAAAAACAACGTAGAAACCAGTGCTGCCTGCAGTTTGACTTACACTGTGTACTTCAAACACAACTGACATTACAGAGTAAATAAACATAATCTGACACATAAAAAGGTCTTTTATATGGTAAACATGTAAATAATAATAATAATAATGGCTGTAATACAGAGCAAGTTGAATCTGGACACAGCTGTCCATGCCAATTTAAATGACAAAAAAAAAACATTTTGCATAAAGTAAAGCAGGTTTAAGTGTTGAGATTATTTGTTGTCACATGAAAATTAATCATTTGGGAAATAACGAGCCCATTTGCAATATAAATGATAACTATCTTAATTAATTTTGAACAAACTTGTGGTGTACACACTGCCAGCGAGGAATCTGTTCAAGGCATTAGCTGTCTCTGCCCCTAAACTTTGAAATCCTTTAACTTTCACAATCATCCAATCCAACTGAAAGACTCATTTATAAACTCTAGCCTTTCTAAACTGATATTTCTTCTCTTTTGTTAATGTAATTTGTTTAATTAACTCTATACAGTTGCTCTTGTGTTTGTTACTGTCCTACCTGTTTCATATCCCTTGCTAAATGCTTTAATTGTGAAGCAACTTGTTTTGAAAAGTACTTTATAAATAAATCTTCCTTCCTTCGTTCTGTTATGACTCTGTTATGACTTTATGAGTTTATCTGCACAGCTGATGAAAACATAGTCAAAATACTGTGTTGTTCTGTGCGCTGAACTGAAGACATAATAAAATGATTCAAACAGGACTAACAGTACAAAAAAGTGCTTCCAGTATACTAGGGTTAAAAAGTCAATTTTTTTTTGTTTGTTCTTTCCCGGGTCTACTCTCCCATTAAATCTATCTAACAAAAAATGGAAGCAATGTCATCTGCTTTGTGCACCACTAACTTATAGTCCAAACATAAACACATACTATAGAGATTAAGATCACAGGGTCTAAAATGTGTAGGTGTCTATATACAGTAGCCTGGGGGCTCAGTGGTCAACTGAAAGAAGATCAACAGATCAGAAGAACCTAAAAAGATCTTCAAGATCCTGCAGGGGATTGAACTCTGGTCTTTCAGTCTGGACTCATTATCCTGTGTACGTGAGTGTCTGCATGTGTGTGTCAGACCTTAGTCTTCTGGTTGGTTTGCAGCTACAGAACATCAACCGGTCAGAGCACAAGCTCTGCATCTTTTAGCATGACCAAATGGAAACTGTTTCTACTGTGACCGTGAAAACAAATAAACAAACATTTTGGATGACTGGTTTAGGCTTGTCCACTGACTATGACATTAAAAGGCTGTTGAGACCCCTTTCTATTGAGATTTTATGGATTATTAATATAAATATTACATTCATGACAATATTTAATTTTGCATCTTGTGTTGTCAGATTGCTTAGTGTGGTTGTCACTACTTCCCAGCACTATTCATTTATACTTGACAAAGGCCACAGAACATTTAAAGTTAAATATTTCATCAGGTGAGGTGACCCTAGCCGACAAACATAGATTTACAGTCTGTCCAGTGAAACAAGCAGTACTACGAAAGCAGTGTAACCTACTTCCCTGACCTTCCTGATTTTACAGATTTTAAGTCGGTTTTATGTGTCTACCAATGATGAATGTCCAAATATCTTTTAATTGTTTACTTAGTTTGCTTTGACTTTAGTATAATATTCTATGAATAAAAGGTACTTTGTAACTACAGTCTGAGCTGAACTGCTAAACAATTGTTAAAAATGATAAAAAAAATTATCATTAAGAAAATGTAGGAAACATCCTAACAAGTTTAGGGCGGGGGTCTCTGTGCTTCTCCTGCTGTTTTTTTTTTTTTCTTTGCAGATAAAGATGGGAGGAGCCATTTAACTTGATGTCTTGACCTGGGCAGGCAGAGCCTTGATTATAGGTAATATCATTTAGCTGGCTCCTCATTCTGTCTCGCCATCACCGTCTACCCTTTTGGTTTGGTTTTCCTCCGGGTTTTGCCTTCACAACATCACACACACATTCGACATTGCATCCACTACTACACAGTGGTTATGTCTCACCTGGCTGTGGGGCTGTCATCAGTTTGTGTGTGTTGTGGTGAGTCAGAGGAGGCTGGACCCTCCTCCCCGTCCTGTGGCAGCTCTTCACATTCTGCCTCACATCTCTCATCATCCAACAGCTCTGTGATCTGAAGAAAAAAATATAAAGGTCACAAAAGGTGAATCATTTATTGAGATGAAAAAATGTGTTGTTACTTTGTGTTATGTTACTTTATCTGATTAGGATGTGGGAAAGAATTCTCAGCAGATACTTGCATGTCTAAAGTAAAAATACACAAAGCTGGCTAAATATTACAAGTATAAACATTTTCTTTTCCTTTTAATACTCAAGGTAAAGAGAGCACTTGATTAGCACTGGATTAGGAGCAAATGTTAGAAATGTATGTGCCCTTCAGTCACACTGATGTTTAACAGCCTCATGAGAAAGTCCAGTTTAGAGGATAATAGTACCTGTTCCAGCGCTTCAGTTCTATGACTTAACAAGAGTAAGATTATGTTCACACAGACAAAAGGTCACAGCAAAGATTTACTTAACTAATTTGGTACTAAAGTTGTCTTATCAAGCAGACTTATAAGATCAGAGCACACACTTAATTGATTCTGACATCCTGAGTGTGAAGGGAGTGTGCAGCTGGATATAATTTGATGCATCTTAAAATACGAATGACGATAGTGATAGTGAGTTACTTGCTACAGTTGCATTTTTAGTATTGATGAAACAGTAAAAACATAAAAAAACACGAACTATCAAGAAAGCCTTAACCGGATTGAGTTGAGCTGAGACAGTTCACTCCGCTGCAACTTTTCCTTGCAGCATTCTAAAGTTCAGTTTCGTTTTGTCACAAATTTTTGCTTTGAACTGGGCTTAAGACATGAAGCCTATGAGTAACACATTGACACCACACATATATAAGCGCGGGAATAAAAACTGAATAAACCTTTTCTTGGAAGGAAGGGGGCAAGAAGAGAGGGCAAGAAAGAGAAGAGGAAGGGTTTAAAGTAGAACTAAATGATCCAATGATTTTCATGTTAACTGAGCAATGTTCCCCGTGTGATAGTCACATTACAAATGATTCAATAAGGCAAAGTAGCCTCCCCCCATATACTATTCATAAAATTAAAACCTTTTAAAAATAGAATTTTTTTAATGACGAAAATACGCGTTGGTTACAATCACAACCACTCTCCGAGTTGAGAAAGGGAATGAGGAGAAACAAACTATATAGTGTTTGATATTGATTCTTTTTGCATCCATTGTAACTTAGTTGTGAGGAATAAAGATCATGTTAGAAACAAGAATGAAAAAATGCTACTTTTATTTTAAAGTACTTCATTTTTTTAAAAGATGGTGTGAAACAGCAACAGTTACTTTTTATTTACAACTTATGCCCCAGAAATTAAAACCTCAATATGTCTATTGAAATTGCGCAACTTCACAATGTTATTTTTCCTGTATAGTTGAGCCCTAGTTTAAGCTGAGGTCAATTCTATGGGATGAGATCGCTGCCACGATTCAAAACCTTGCAAAATTTCAGACATTCAAAACTTATTTTCGCGGTTTTGAATCGTGGCTGCGATACAATGCAAGAGAGCGAGGGAGAGATAGAGGGCAGGACGTGATGAATCTGACAGTAAACGAGGGATTGAAGACAGGAAAGGAGAAAAAGGAAAGGGAGGTAGATGATGGAGCGAGAAAGGGAGGATTGTAAATATGTAGACAGAAATAGGTCATCATAATACAGGACAGCGGACAGCATGAGAACAAGACACAAACAGGAATCCTTGAGCAGTAGTTTACAAACGATAAACAGCTCCTTTCTTTTTGTTTTGTTGATTTTCAATTAAAGTAACATGTCAATTTTCAAAAATAAATGTCTGTATTTGTTCTGTAATACCATCAGTGATAAAACACACTGGTGATTCAAGCTGTGCAAGGGTCACAACAGATTTGCATGTGCTGTTTTATGCAACAAGCGTCATTTCAATCTTTACTGGCATAGACCCTGGACGGAACACAAGACTTCCTTTTTCTCCATGTCTCTCTGTTTTCTATTTTCTTTCTTCCTTTTCCTCGCTCCTTCACTCTTCTCAACAGCAACCCCATCTGCTGCTGTCACTGACGTTGCTACGGCAACACCTCTGTTCCAAGAGCTCTGATTGGCTGACAGGGAATTCTTGTATCATCACACGACTGTGCAGATGACGGATGACTCACAAGACTCCTATGTGTGTATGTGTATGTGTGTGTTTGTGTGTTAGGTAAAGAAATCCTACTTTTAGACAGCTTCAATCCTATTTTATATATATTCCTTATGACCAGAACACAATGTTCTTTGTGGCGTTGTGCTGCCAAGCAGAGCTTTAGGTGACTAAATGGTGTGAAAATCTCAGAAATAATGATTGATTTATTTCTCTATTATTTATTCACACAACCCTTTAGCACCTAGTGTGCTGCATGTATATGAACCAACATGCACCCTGGTGCTGCTTATATACTTACACAAATGACCAAGTGTTTGTTGCAATTGCAACAACCCTCCCTGTAATTTATTTGTCATATGCCATCTAAATAAGTTAGTGAATGTAAGTAGAGGTGAACTAGGCTGACATACAGTAGGAACACTGGCAGTGTCTCACATATATCAGATATATACACTTTAAAGTTGACTAGATCTTAGTTTGAGATATCCAAAAAGATAATTAAAACATTTAAAAATGTGCTGAATTAAAACATTTTTAATTAAAATTACGAGTAGACAGAACTATGTTGAAGATATCTTGAATTTGAATTTTGACTACTCATAATTCAAATGGGGATATCTATCTATCCTTTAACTAGACATAAATGTATTGTAGATATCTTTATTTGAAATCCTGTCACTCTATAATATGCTAAATGGGCCATTATTGTGGATATCATAGATATTGCACCCTTATAATTAATAGACAAAAATAATGGTTCAAATTAAATAATAAAAGGTTGTTATGTGTATCATATAACAATTTAAATAATTTTAAAAAACAAAAATAAATACTAAAGAAAATTTAATCTAATTTTAAATCAATTATTCAGCGTTTATTCAAATACTCCCAAATGAAACTGAAACACCAGATGATTATCTAAAAGGGACTAGAGGACAGTTGAGAACATCACCTGTCCATAAAATCAAACAGAGCACTGGAAAAATAATCTCAAGAGTCATTAAAAAAGAACTTCTTGCTCATAAAATTGTTCCAGATTTCCTGAGCAGAATAAAAATGTTCAGGATCCTGGGACCTGATGACCTTCATTCTGATCTACATTAGCATCATGTAAAATTCATTCAAAGCTACTCACCAGTAATATGAATGAACAACACCATGAATATAACCTTGGATTATACACCAGCTACCAAGAGCGTTTTCTATCAAGGCCGCTGAAGGGTTATATGGAAAACAGTCTGTATATCTATAAAGTTCCCCTTGTGTATACCCATTTAGAATGCAGCAGTTGACATAATGCCGTTCTATCAAAGTGCGTAAACACTGTTATAATTATGATCAAGGCTCTGCTAAGTAAGTTATCAGAAAGCCTTTGAAGTGATGTAACAATATTAAGGGATAAGAGTTGTTAAATCCCCTGTCAAGATGACCTGTAATGGTCATTCACAGAGCTGAAAATATTATCCTCTTATTTGAAACCGTGGAGCATTTTAATCATGTTAACTCACAAATCAGCATTTTTTAAAAAGAAGTTGTGGTGTGTTTCTTTGTATTAAGGAGGCTTTTGATACAAGAGTACATCTCTGTATGGTGTGTGTGTGCCCAAGCGGGTGAAAAGACAGCACACTGGAACAAAAGGTCTTGACCTTGGCCCTGGTTTAGCGGTCTGGTCCGGAGTTTCAGGATGGAAATCGGAGAAAACAACAAGCCCCACTGACATCATTACTGGGCCAAGAACACAGAACAATGACAACTGAGTGGGACTGACATTAAAAGTCTCAAACTGTGCCCTATAGTTGTGGTTTACAAGGCCCTTGTGTACGCCTCATTCATTCTGATGTTAGATAAACATAAATACAGCCTCTATACAAAATATGCAGGTTGTAGATTTCGCTTGTCAGCCATTCAGGCACCAATCCTGTCCACCCATCCATTACTAACAATCATATCTGATGATTAACGTTCCAATAATCTAAATCACTACGTGCACCTTTGAACATACTATGTTTGAGTAAAGAAGGACGTCACTAAAATGGCTGATGAGAAAAACAAATTAAGATGAAATAAACAGCTGACAACAAATACAGATTAAGGCTTATATCATGAATGAGCAGTGAATAAAACCCTGAGATGCTCATCAATGAGAGAGAATAATTTGCTCTTATTCACTTGTCTCATATCCAAGCTTGAGCGGGGATCATATTTTAAACCAGAGGTTACTTGAGAAACTGATTCCAAATGATAAAAAAAACGGATTGTTTGAGCACTGACAAAAGCTCTTAGTATAAAAAGGTCAAAACTGTTCAATTTCTTCTCGCTCATTTTTTCTTGTGTGACTACTGTTTACTTCCAGCAGTACCACTGGAAACAAGGCCTCTCTGGCCTAATGTTCCTGCAGTGAGTGGGATCACTGTGTGATCTCTTTCTCATCCTTACCTCAAAATGTACCTAAAAAAATGCAGTCAGAAGTAAATAAATCAACGGCGTATTTCTAAACACTTGATGGATTAAAAAAAATGTGTAGATGTGTGTGGGTGTATGTTCATACTACATGTCCCCTTACAGAGATATTATGTATATCTCCGGCTGTCCAACTGGGCCATCACCTGCTCCTGAAATAACTCCATGTTCTAATGTAAATAGGTTACTGCTCAACAGCTTATCACTGTGTCACAGGATCGCATATGTTCCAACCTATATAGGCTGTTCCCTTCTGCTGAACATTGTGACAACCTCTGGTATTTGTAACATTACTCCATTCACCGGTACAGCTATACATTCACCGTGGCATCTGAAACATGGCTCAGCTCCAGAAGCACTTGACTACGTTGGCAGAGGCAAATAAATAGGACATATCCTGATTCATTTATCTGCTAAGGTTAAACTAACAGACCTGGAAAAAGAATGCTGTCATTAAGACTAAGCGGACAGTTTGTCCAACACTGTGCCAGCAGGCTAAGTTCCTACTCAAGCCATTTTCAAACATGGTGTGTGTGTGTGTGTGTGTGTGTATATATATATATATATATAAAACATTGGTGGCTTAATTTATCTGTTAAATTGATGTCATTCAGACATAGGGAGCCATTATGGCTTAATTCAGTCATGACAGGATCTTTACAGAATGAGATGCAAGAAGTAAGGAATGTGAACACTGATTTGAAAACATATGAATATCCACATAAGCTGGATATTCATAGAATCATCAATGCAGATGGCATGAGCGAGAATCGGAGGGTGTGCTGCTCTGATTATGATTGTGGCCTTTAAGTCAATATAGTGGGATTCAGACTTTCACAGAAAGGTTCCTCTATCTGAACTAGTAAGATTACTTATTCAGACATGAGGCTGATGTGTGAAATGGCCATCACATTGATGCAATATCTGAAACAGACTTAAGAGCACAGGCCTCTGATTCAGTGGCCAAACTAAATCAAGCCTCCAAGCCACGGTTTTTCTACAGCAAAGCCAACAGTAGCCCCGAAAACACAAAGATACAAGATTATTAAGATGGAACAGTACTGCCTATTTCTAAGAGGTAACAACAGTTACCTCTTTAACAGTCAAAACAGAACATGCTGCTTTCCAATGCCACAGGATGCAATGTGGTTGATTATAACTACTATGTTTTCTGCCTTGTGTGCACGCTAAGAAAATGTGTGCTGAGGAATCAAAACAGACTCTCCAACAGTCCAGCCTTTGTGCCAAGCTTTTTCCTATTTAAAACAAATGCTGTGAATGAGTTCTGATTTTAATCATTTTTCTTCTAACCAGATACCCTGGCACTACAGACTTCAAACACTGAATCAAAAGAAACGCACCCACTGTTTCCTCAGAGCAACAACAAGCCTCGGCATAGCCTCTCACCTAAACAATAATTGAACATACTCCCATTTTGCCAACAAACAAGCCAAAATCCAGCTTAGTACTTTTCATTGTTAGAGCCTCAGTGAGTTTCAGTTATGCCCAAACATGCCATGACACAACAACTGTCTTCTTCTTTTTCATTTCTTCCATATTTCATGTGCTTCTCTGTTAAACTAACCAACCATCTTTTACTTCTCTACATTTCTCAATATTTGCATTGTAAATGATGTTTGTAGTTTTTTTGCATTGTTCTAACCAAGTGTGAGTCATTTTGAACTTGGTCTTTAGTCTGCTACCAGGTTTAACTTACAGCATGAAGCCTGTCTGTGTTTCCTGTGTGAAAGGAGGTGGAGGTGTATGTGTATGTGTGTGTGTGTGTGGGAGATAATCCCCTTCATGAGAGCTTGTTCGCACAGAGAGCCATCCCCAGTGTAGTGCAGGGGCTGGAGGTGTGACTTGCATGGTTATATCATCACATATCTTTTCTTATCCTTCCCCTCCCTCGCCATCTCTCCCTCCCTTTGTTTGTTTCTTCTTCTTCTTCTTCTTCTTCTCTCTCTGCACTCTCTTCATTTCTCCCCGATCTTTCTGGCTGCATTTTCTCCCTCTACCTCTCTAAACCACCCTCTCTTACATAAGACACATAGATCAGTGAACAGATGATTTGTCTTTGCAGATTTCTCTCACTGCTCCTTCTTCTCATTCTGTCTCTTGGTAATGTTACATTCTCATTCATTTGACAAGCTAAACAATAAAATGGAGGACGACTGAATCTGAAGACAGAAAGTGACAAAAACTAAACTGTAATTCAAAGAGTTGCATGAAAGAAATGTGTTTGAACTGATCTCAATTTCAGCTTTTGTAAGAGCTTAAATTTGTTTCTTGAATAAAGGAGGGATATGACACATAACAGCTCCAAGGCTTCAAGATTACAAGGCAAGCTAAATTGGAGCTAAGTTTCCCTCAGCAGTGCAGAGACATCAGTTAAGAATACACTCAAATAGAGACAGAAATTGCAACAAAGAAGAAATAAACAAAGAAACAAAGACCTAAAGCAGGCACTTGAGACTAACTGAATAGGTGACCTACAATAGATACTGTCGCTGCTTTCGCTCATGGCCAGACTTTCGCTCATGGCCAGACTTTAACTCATGGCCAGACTTTCACAATGACTTTCTGTAGCCTTAAATTTGAACATTTAAACGTGATCTTTGCAGTGTCCCTGCTGTGTTTGACAATGTACTCTTAAATGTGACAGGAACTACAGTCGAAAGGCAGCGCGAGATACCAATCACGGGTTATCTCGTAATTACTGTGTTCTCGTTATGTTATCGTACAATGTAATCAGGCTGCTGTAAAATGAAATGTCAACACATGACATTATTTGTACCATTGTCCCAGTAGGGTGGTTGTGTTGCTGGGCAACAGGGAGAAACGCCTTTGAGATTGTTTGGTCTGCCAGTCACGGTCTGTGTGTTCAACATAGGTGCAAGACAACCAATGGAGTATATAGTTCAACACCGTCACACTAAATGTTGGGCATGTGCTCATTAAACCTTGATCATTCTTACAGCTGGAGTCTGATCTTGACACTGAACACTCGGCACACCTCAGAGGTTATTCAATGCTCTGGGTACAGTATGTGTGTTTGGGTGGTGTTCGTCTAGATTCGTCTGAAAAATATAATAATAATAATCAGTTGGTAATCTTTTCGGTAATGCAATACACTTTAAAACAATAGCTAGAGGAAGTGAGTACAGCTGAATATCAAGGTTACTTACATTCGTATACAACACAAGTTCTGCCTGACCTGCTGCAGCTAATTAATTATTGTGGTTTGTTTCACTGGAAGAGATTGTTGTTCCCAGGTATGGGATGTAGTCATTTAATACCTGTTAATGTGTATCCTACTGTTAGCTAAACCTTGTGGTAATTCTTGTAATCTCATTAATATTTTTAGCCCTTCTTGCATTCTTTACTGGTGGTGCCCATAATTACAGGTAATGATTAATAAACTTAAAACCTCAATCCATAATTCTTGAGCATATCGTGCACAACTAATTTAGTTAATTTGTAAACGGCTTCCTTGGAATCATTCAAAAGGACGACAGTTTGATCCTATCATTGTAATATGATTAAATTGATACACAGAAATACTGTACATATACGGTAATTGTTAACTGTACAACATGTTTTTCAAAGTAAACAAATACTCTCCCAGAGGTAAATCTGTTATTATGGCTTTTCTCCTCAAGACAGGTGTGAGTTTGCTCTGTCTTGCTGTTTGATGGCATACCAACATTTTTATCTTTCACTTTACATAAAAGGATTTGTCAGTTTTTTCTGTGTGTCGACCCAGAAAGAATTTCACCCCTGACCCTGGCAGTGTTAAATACCACATTCTACTGTCGCTACGCCAACAGAAAGAAAAAGGCAGAGAGGATTTTGATGGGTTTTGTATCTGACTTATTCTCTATTATGTAAGGAATGTTGACAGTGAATTCATGTATTCATAACTATTGTTTTACAATAAAAGGCCTTATAACAATGTGTAGATTGTGCTTGGATCTCAATGTAGTGTTTATTGTACTTTGTTTAATTTTTTTATTTGCAAAATGTTAGTTAATAAATCACTAGGTGCTAGGAATTTATTGTACAAACAGTAGATTTATAAGATAGATTATACGAGGGAAAAGAATAACTACACTCCACTTTGGGTGGATTGAGGGGTGAGCTAAAATAGATCAAACATACTTTATTTATCCCTGAGGGGAAACCATTACAGCAGCAGGGGGGAGATGTGTAGGCTTGATACCAAAGACTAAAATAAGGAATAAGCTGAATAAAGGACAACCTGTCTGTGATTTCTGATCAAATGTTTCTCTTCGGCATTCACATACTGACACATTTGTAGATGTAATAAATAAATCAAAAGTATATGCATAAATGTGTGAAAGTGTGCCATGTTTACTATTCTTATATTACCAGATATACAAGTGCATACTGATACATAATAAGAGATAGAGTGACAGATATAGGAGATGAAGAATTAGGAAGAAAGGTGATCGGCAGTACCTGTTCATTGATAGAGCTGTAGTCGTTGGTGGTGGAGACGTCATCGTCCTCTGAGTCAAACAGGCCCTCCTGGTTGTCCAATAGCTCTGCCAGGACTCTGCTGACAGACTCCTGGTCTCGAAGGTCCTCTCCTTCTGTTGAAAGACTACAGAAAAGTGGTGTGTTGGTTGTACGCTGCTTCCCATGGGATGTTAAAAAACTAAATATGTCCCTCTGTGTGCATGTTTATGTGTACGCCAAATAAATTAATTTCCGCCTATACAGCAATCTTGTTTTCATGTTCCCACTTTCTGATGATTTGATGATATGGGCCAATTTGCACAAGACAATTTTACTCACAGTAAAGATTTGCAACCTAACAACTTTATATTTTGACACAGGACCATTAAATACATATTACGCTGGCTAGGCTACTGCTCTAGGTGCAGAAAAAGAAAGCAACAAAGGATGCCAATAATAAAAAAGCAGGATAACCTGTCTAGATCTTAATACTGTTTTACAGTATCTGACAGTTTGCATAAAATTATTTACAAAAGGTACAAAAAAACATTTTATTATTAGAAAGCCCTATATAAAAGTATCTTACTGAAAGATGTCTGGCCCGAAGACGGCAGCCAGCGTCCCAATGTTCCAGCTCTCCTGCTGAAGTGATGCCACGCTGGCCAGGAAGCGACACAGGAAACGCAGCAGGCCGTAGTTCAGTAGGGGAAGCTGCTGCAGCAGGTACTTCAGGTTTCTACATAGCTCCTCTTCATTGCTGTAATCTGGGGGATGTTTAAGAGGTCATTACATGCGACTATAACATTTGTATATGCTTGATTGCAGTCACTAGCTCTTATTCACTGTAATGGTTGGTTTATAATCATCACCATTACAACTTGTCTGCTTTATACATGTTGCGCTCAATGCTGCTACAAAGTGCCTTTTCATTACTGTATTTGGATATACTGAGGAGTGAATTATGGCTCATCAAGTCATTTGTGTTTCCTCACAGTTGACCTTAAAAATTCTTAACTTGGAAAAATATGCAGACACAGATAAATGAATGTACAACCCTCTGGGAGAGGTAAAATAAGGTGAAACAGGACATGGCATTAGGCAGGAAAGTGTACCAAAAGGGTAATCCTTGATAGTGCTATTAAAATCAAAAATGAATGACATGACATGACATGAAGAGTCCATGTAAACTGCCCCACTGCTGTAATCTGCATAACAGCAACAGGAACAACCATCATCGTGACAAGGGGATTAGAATAGATTATCTGTGATAGAAACAGCAGCAAAAGAGGACAGGGCAAAGAGGAGAACCAAAAATGGAATCAGAGCAAATGTGGAAGTGTTTACATTGTCCATCAAACATGCAATACTCTACCTCCTAATTTGTTGCCTGGATTGATCTGACTTCGGTCAATATCATAAATCTATTCCAAGAGTTAACCTGGCTGTTAAACAGGTCATGCATCTTAAACGTCTATCTTTATAAAATACTCGTGTCCATATATGTACATTTAAAGCATTATTGGTGGCTGTAATCATTTCTTCAATCCGTACTGACCACAAGCTTCTTAAAGCAATTTCAATGGAAGTGATGTGGGACAAAATCCGCAGTCCTCATTCTGAGCAAAAAGGAGTTCTCAAGTTCAACTGAAGGCAATCCGAGTTAGACATATCAAATTGGTATCTTGCAAAGTCCTTTTGGTGCCAAATTCCTGCTTTGTGTGGGTATTTCTTTGCTGTGACTGTAGACTGAAACTGATACCAGCTAGATGTGTCTAAGTCAGACAGCTGAACTTGTTAACTTCAGCTCAACGAGGATGGTGGGTTTTATCCCCCTTCATTTCCATTTGAATTGCTTTAAGAATGGTTCTCTTTGTGGCCAGTATGGGCAGGAGGATTAATTATAGCTACAGAAAACACACACACACACACACACACCTCTGCATTTGCCAGTTTTTGCTTCATTTACTGATTTTACTGATTGTCTACATGGCCACAGCGATAACTTCTTAACAAAACCAAAAAATCCAGAACTGGGAGACAATAGTGTGTTTCATACGTATGGCCCCCTATCTCTCTGTGCCTTCATATTAGCTAAGCTTAGGCACTAAGCAGTACATTTGCAAGACCACACTGGGATTCAGGAGGAAGAGGAAAAGAGTACAAAATCGCAATGACAAATGGAAAAGCAGTCCCTGTCACACACCTTGGTGTAGCTGTAGTATGTGTCCCTGTATCGCTGTTGGGATAACAGGCTCAGGAAGCTCCTGCAGGAAGAGTCGGAGCAGACTGACCGCTGATGCCAGGTCCGCCTCCTTCTCTAGCTCCACCTCCTCACCACTGTCGTATCGCTGGCGCAGCCAATCCACATGCTCTGCGTTGCCATTAACCAGGAAGAGACCCTCCAGGTCCAGATTACCTAATGAAACATACAGTAATAATTAGTAATAGTCAAAGTTAATAACATTTGGGATACTGATTAGTTACCTTAAAAACATACTGTCTACCATAATTCAATTTCTATAATTTAATATTTTCTGAGCTTGGTTTGGTTATTGAGGAAACATTTTCTCATGTACCAGGACAGACAGGCAGTGTATTAGAAAACTATGAGCATGTGTGATTCTTATTACATCTGGGGCGCTCATAATTTGCTTCTGTACATGACGACTCAGTTGTAGCTGAGGCTGGCCATTAATACCAGCCAAAGGTTGGTAACAATTACTGGTCTTGTAAAAGTGGTATATATGTATGTAGGTCAGGTAGGTATGTCAGCTTGTTCTGCAACTATAGTATCTGACTGATGTCTTTTCTTGTGTAACTCCTTATCTGCTAAGAAATGAAAAGTGCCTTGACAATCCAGATACTGAAACTGATACACAGCTTACATAAGGGCAACATAAGAACAGAAGTACAAGAATCACCTTGTCTGTGTATACAAATGCATCCATGTATGCAAATTCCTCCCTTATTGGTATGAAAGAATAGAGGCATGACCACACGGAGCGTTATCATTCACTATGTGTGACAACATCACTGAGTGTTTGTGATTGAATTGAAAAAGGACAAACCGATAGCATCAGAAAGTCCTGTCAGGGCTTGAGCCAGTTTCATAAAAAAATGTATATTGTATTGTATGTTTTTCCTCCTTAAGATAATAAGCTACCTGTTCATCTTGTATGATGTTATGCAATGTGTTTTCTGCAGCTACAAACCAATACTGCAGGTAGCTACTGTAACAACATTTGGTCAGATTTGCAGAAATTAAAATCAAGATGATGGCAGATTTTTAACTACATACTAAAAGTACATATACAGACGCTGATTGGCCCATTTGGGTATATTGTCGGTTGGTTCCAGAGGAAAACTTAGCCAGTGGAGCCTAAAGGGTTCAGCATGCTTCAAACAGAGTAGTTTGTATTTGGTTTCAGAAGCCTGAAGACAAAAGCATTTATACCTGTTTTCCGAACAGACACACTTGAAGGCTAGGCAAAAAGCCTACCGTAATATAGAAGCAGACTTTTAGATAGTGTATCCTCGGAGGCATTCATAGTGTTTCACTAGGATGTACACAAGAAAATAGATGAAAGTAGTTGAAAGAGTTTGTGAGAAAAATTCATTGTCTGCATACTTTCTCCCCTCTGGACACCTGGCCAATTGCTGTGTGAATGTGGTGGTGTACTTGTCGGATTCTAAAAGTGACAAAAATTGTTGGACAAATAGCTTTTCTACAATCCAACAAGCACTTTATTTGAAGTAAACTGCATCTTTAGCTGGACCTAGCATGATTTATCTTTTCTCTATTCCCACCAAACACTGTCGATTTATGCTAACCCCACATTGTGAGTAATTATTTGCCATGATGACTATTACAAAAGTCCCAACTAAAGAACCTGGGGAGGTTGAAACACAATAGGAAATGCTTTGAGATGTTTAATTGATAATGTTGTGGCTTGCAGATTATGAAACAACTGCCAGGTGAGTCCTCCTGCTCAGTCCCTGGTCTCTCATCTGTTAACAAGGCAGGCGACACACCTTCAAGGGCTTTCCATTTTCAACCTCTGTCTTACATCAACTTTCCTTTATTTTTCATATTTTCAACACCCTGCTCCTAATAAAACCTCAGACATCACACACAAATCAAATAAGAGAGATTAAAGCCTTTTCACTGGCTGAATAACTTCTGGACTGGCAGCACCACTCTAATTAATGCACCAGCAGAGGCCTGGGAGGATTAAAGACTTATTGCGTAACCTCGTACGGTTGAGCGGCCCTCCAGTCACACAAACCAACCTGCTTCACTGGTCATTTGAGGGGGACTTGAGGTAAAGCTTAATTTCAATTGTTAAAACATATCCACTGACTTGACAGGTTTTACAAGAGAATGTCTTTCTTTAAGAGTGACTCACTCCACAGACTTATTGTCTTATTAAGTCTTATTGTTTAGCTTGTCACTGCAAATGTGTGTTCCACTTAGGCATCCAATCCCAGGGCCAATTAAATTGCCTATCCAACACACTTATAATTACTACTTTTATATAGATATATTGAATATACCTGGTAGCTAGTAGACCTGCCTTGTAATTTTGAAATCTAACCATTCATTTCAAATTGGTCTTCAGGATGCTTCCCTTAATTTAGTAATAATTGCAATAATTTAAAGTAAAAATTTACATTTACTATAAATGATTGTTAAATTACTTTTCAGCATTTTAGCACATACAAATTGATTTTTACATGCATATGCAACTGACGTACACTAATTGTGGAAAGACCAGAGATAATGACATTTTGGGAAACAAGTTAAACAAATGTAAATGACTCCATTTCTCCAGGGTTCACTCTAACAATGCATCATTAGGACAAAGAGGACTGACTGGTTCAGTGTCTGGCTGACGGCTATATGGGTTACCTAATGCTACAAAAGAGGTACTGATGGCGTGTTGTAGCCAGTACGATCATTAGCCAAATGCAGATAAATTCTGGCTATGGCTGGTTACTTAAAAAAAACTTTTGCTGGTAAAATAGATTTTTTTTTTTTTTTGCCATTTTTTATCCCTGTCATCCTTCAGAGCAAGGAGTCTGAACTGCCAACCTGCTCTTATTAAGATAATCATGACATAAGACTGAAGTTCCTGCTCTGCGAGGCTTGAAGAGAAATGTTCCAGGGGGGATATGGGAAAGGCACAGGGCCAGGGCTTTGGTGGGTTCCTCTCTTCCCTGTTAAGCTCTTCTGTTTTCACAAGTGGAGCTGCAGTAGACAGAACTGTTATGTAATGAAGGAGGAAGCGGACCGTGGAGATCTCTGCCAGTGCATTCAGAGTTCATCTTATCACATAACTGGATCTCCACAACGGACATATTTTGGTTTATCATGATGCAAGAGCAGTCAACAGCAGCAGTGTGTGCTTGGGAAAGTGAAACATTACAGAAGGCAATCAGATGTAACTGAGCACTCTGAAGCATGCACTTAGAAGTGATAAGTGGGACACAAATAGTGGAATTTGAATTATAAAGTGGTCTGAAACTGGTTTTAGCAATCTAATTCCTGTTTTCCTATTTCACGTAGACGCATGTTACCACAGTGCAGTACAATAAAACAAAAAAGATCTGCTTTAGTCACATCCAAAGAGAGAACTCTGCCGTCTTAAACATATACAA
This sequence comes from Nannoperca obscura, assembly GCA_036024295.1. Lineage (NCBI taxonomy): Eukaryota > Metazoa > Chordata > Actinopteri > Centrarchiformes > Percichthyidae > Nannoperca > Nannoperca obscura. Next base: position 28,467 of record JAVQJL010102527.1, read on the forward strand.
TTCTATCAGAAGAGATTAAGAGAAGATTTAGAGTCTTTGTATCTTTCAATTTTTGTAGAACTACTCTGCTTCTATTTTGAATCCTGAGGATTACTGATTATTTTATTCAAAGTACAGCCACTTTGTGAAAATGGTGTTTCATTCAGTATTTGGTAAATTACTACATATACTCTGCCACTGTAAAATACTTAATGATAATGTTTTTGCTTCTGCTTTCATTTTGAGCATTTTGTAGCATTTTCAGTTATCTTTTTTCATTAAATCCTAACAATTTCTTTATTGTTGATTCTTCTGTTATATTTAAGAAGTAACAACGATGATGAAGATTATAACACTCAATTTGACTCAAATCTTGCAAATCACCACTAACATGTGGGTGTGTATGAGTCATGTGAATATACTGTATTAAGACACCAGTTTTATTTGTTTAGTAGGCATCTAAATGTACAGGAATTGTTGCATAGGCTTCATCAGCTTCGGTTGATAAGTCAGATTTTATAGTGATTTGATGTGAATCATACAGTATATTGGATATAACATTTTGTGTTGATTTGGTCATTTAAGCATCACTGGGTGTCTGTGTGTGTGTATGTGTCTATCACTCACCATGCTCCTCAATGTAGTCGACAATGCGTTTCACAAGTGCAGGAACCTCGTGGCCACCGATTGTGTGTGTGCGTGTCACCTCCTCCAAAGGAACGCCAAAAACCCGCATGGTGCTAGCTGAGCTCCCGCCCTCATCGCCTGGCAACGGAGACACGCTCTTCCTCATGGCCTCCTCCTCCTCACCACAGCCCCGCCAAGACCTCACGTCTTTGGGGGGGGGGAGCAGAAGGAGGAAGATTAGAAAGGAAATGGAATGATTTGCAAAAAAAGAGAAAGGTGGAGCTCAGCATAAAACACCACCTCTCATCTTCATTCAAACTCATACTGCAAGAACACACAACCATGAAGACTGATCCAATGAAATAACAAGAATGATTAAGGGACATCAGCAATTTCCCTAACTGTGTGGTTTACAAACAAACAAAAGGAACCCACCACCCTCAACCATATGGGAGTGGCTGCTTTACACATAGTTGCATGTTTGTAAGCCTCCCCTACTGACATCCAAGAAAGGACAGAAGGAGGACAAGTGGAAGGGGAAAGAGGAGAATAGGCAGCAGTAATAGGCCACTGGCCAGCAAAGACCTGATCTTTCTATTTGCTATTAATTAAATAAAGACAACACAGAAATCTTTGTATTTGGCAACAAGGAGGAAAGAATGAAAGTCATTGCTCACCTTGATTCCAGGGCTATATAGCTGAAAACCCAAGTTAGGAATCTTGGTGTTTTAATAGACTCAGATCTGAGCTTCAGCAGCCGCATCAAGGCGATAACTTTATCAGCATTTTATCATCTCAAACAAATAGCAAGGCTTAGAGGTCTCATGTCCATACAAGACTTAGAGAAACTCATGCACGCCTTCATTTCCATCAGAGTGGACTGTTGTAACGGCCTCTTGTCAGACAACTTCAGCTCATTCAGAGCGCTGCTGCCAGAGATCTAATGAGAACCAAGAGTATAGATTGAATAGATGCTGCTGCTAGTTTAAAAATAATATCGAGCCAAAATAAATTTATGATCTCCTTAAAGAGAATCAACCCAGTAGGGCACTTAGATCTTTAGGAAGCACTCAGCTGGTAGTACTTCGAGTCACTTGCTGAAGATCTCTAATGCTCCCCAACTTTAGCCACTTTCAAAACAAAATGAAAAACTCGGCTGTTCTCCTGAGCATTTGCATGACTGGTTTCTCTATTGCACTTTTATTTCCTTTGTTGCATTGGAAACTTAAATCTTTTCTTCAACTTACATCTTTTTTGTCGGCAGTAACTATTTTATTTCACTCATTTCATTTGATCTTTGGTCTTTTTGTTGTTAAGCCTTGAATTGCCTCTGTTTGAAATGTGCTATATAAATAAATACGTTTTTCATGCATTTGAAAATGGGGGGGGAGGTCATAGCAGAAAAATGAGACAGATTTAAAGAGTGGTGGTGTCGCTGTTAGACATGGATTATAAAGCAGATGTTCTGTCTATGGTAAATAAAAGGGTGGCTAATGTAGCACACCTACTGTATCAAGTAGTATGGTATCAACTTCTCTGTTTGTTCCAACAGGAGAGGTTTTCAATTACATAAACATGATTCAGTGTAGGCAAAAGTTAGTTTTTTCTTTTCTTCATTTGTCTGGTTCTCTGGTTACATAATTATAATTGAATGGTCATTACTTAAATAAAATTCCCATGCATACAGCATGTGTTATGTCCTCTGTCATCCTCACGCCTTAGTTCCAATGCAAAGGGGATGCTGTCGCTGGCTGAGTCTGACAATGGAATGGAAATCAATGCAAAGCAAGCCAGAATCCAAACCAATGGTTTGTGTTTGATGATGGATGATGAAATATGAAAAGATAGAGGACTGGGATTTTTTTGCTGTTTAGATAGGCCAACAGAGGTGATCTAATTGATTGCAATTTGACACTTTCAAACAGGAAGTTAGCAGCTAACCAGGTAAATATCCGATGACACAGATTCTGACCAGTAGCAAAACATTCTAAAGAGAAAAAGCTCTGAAATGTGACCTGCAGAATTCCAGGCTGCAAACTGGCTTATAAATATTTTAACTATTCTTTTTTTTTTACAAATTGCATAACATACACTTGGGTACATGTCATTCTGTATTAGTGGGAAATCATCATTAAGAGACAGTAAGTTCTGCCGGGCTGTGGCTGTTGAAGCTAGAGTTGAACATGGCAAGATGCCAGTCAAGAACTTTTCTAAGAACTTTGAACAACGTTGTCTTATATGGTGTTACAGCTTGTTATTTCAGTGTGTGAAGTTAATGCTCAAGCAACTAAAGTGTTGCGCTCTACACAACAAGTCAAGTCACAAAAAGTGAATGATACAATATAAAGAACTTCTGTGTCGTATTTATCCAGTGAAGTGGGTCCATTCTTTCCTTGAGGACTGGATGTACTTGCATGCGTGTGTGTGTGTGTGTGTGTGTACTCACCGTGTAGCAGTGAAAGTGTTATCCTCTACTCCCCTGACCAGTGAACCACTGAACCATCTATGGCTGCTTCAGGTTGTGGCAGAAGATGAGCCGGTAGTTCCTCATTGACGGACCGCTAATCCTTCTTGCAGGATTCCCTAGCTACACTGAGGAGAGGCAGGGAGAAAATGAAGAGGAGGGAGGAAAAAAGAAAAGGAGATAATGACGGAAGGAGAAGAAAGAAAAGAAAGGGTGAAGAGGGAGAAAAAGATGGAACCTTTTTAGTAATAATCTCCAGTATTTGTATAGTCATCTATATGTTCTAGTCTAATATAATGCAATCATGTTACAATAGGTTCCACAAATGTAGTTTTTACATTCTTTAAAAACAATCTTTCTATCATTTCAGTATAATAAATAAATTTAACCAACAGCAAGACGAGGAGTTAATGCGATAAATCAAGCTATTGCTTACAAACCTACATACAAAATACCTCGTTACTCATTAGACGCAGGTTACAGGATTGCACTACAAAGAATAAAAAGCCAATACACTGAGTCACAGATCAAAACAACCTTTATATTCAAACATCATGTAGTTGTGGTAAGACATGATTTAGTCATGAAACATGCATTTGGCCCACTGTGCCTGCCTTCACAGTAAAATGTGTATAAAAAACAAACCAATTAAAACCTATGAATGATTCTTTTCATGTCCGTGTCTCCTTCAACTGGTTGAGGAAAGCTAAAGCCAGTTTCATTCAGAAACCGAGGTCCTTCTTTCTTTTTATTTAGTGTTTTTAATGCTAAAGAATTTGAGTACATTTCTCCTCTTTTTGTTTTCTGTACATTTTCAATACCCCTTTCCCCTCCTTCTTTTTAACCTTCCTTCCTTTCTTATTCTTTTTCTCCCCCCTTTTATTTCTCTCCTCTCTTTTCTCTCTTATCTCCTCTTTCTATTATAGGCTTGAGATGTGAGGTTGTCCAAGACTCTGCTGGAGGCAAGGACTGAACACAATAATTAAACTGACACTGGTTCGGCTAGAAAGCTGTGCCAGTGCATGCGTGCGTTTATACTGCATGTCTGTGCATGCCTAATGTGAAGTAGAATGTGAGCAAACGGTCACTTTGTGACACTGTGTATGTCAGTGTGTGTGTGCCATATCTTGAGATTGCTATACTATTGTGCAAAGTGTGTGTGTGTGTTAATAAAGTATAGTGAGTATATGAGAGATGGGATGAATGGGTGAATGTGAGTTGGTGTGTCCAAGTGTGTGCATGAAGTGAAACTGTCCTTTGAGGTTGTCCCTGTCAACTTAGCTGGTCTATATTTGAGTATGGCCATGTGGTAAAATATTAAAAAAGCAGTTCTACCTTTGAGAATGTTATGAGTCAGAGAGAAACTGAGAGATGGAGAAGGCAAGAGACACTGAGAGGGGGTGTGAGGAAGAAGGAAAAAATCATTTGCTAGAAGTAAAAATAATTTTAGTGGTATTATTAAATAGGAAGTAATTTATTAGTTATTTATTTTAAAATGTTGAAAATCTGTGTCCACAAAAAATTAGTGAATTCCTTAATTTGATGAATAAATGGTAAAACAAGACAGACCGTGTGCTTTGGTTAGTGCAAATCTGAGAACATTTATTTAAGACTGATCAGTCTCAAGTATTGTTCCAATTACATGAATTCTTTAAAAAGTAATTTCATCAAGATTTAACAATACTGACATTTCTTTTTGCCATGTTGCCCATCTCTGCCTGCTCTGTCTTTGATATGCACACGTGCACCTGGTTGAGCCTTGATTGTTTTTTGGAACAATGCTCTCATGCTACACGTTACACCAGACATTCGACCTACTAATCGGTTGGCACCACCTCTACATCAAGAGCAGCAGAGATGAGCAGGAATAGGGATTGCCACGAGGGAAAATAATCTTTCTTTAATCTTTCCTGAATGTATTTTTTTCTTCTTTGCGAGTGTCTTTGTCTTTCTTACCAAAACCAACTTATTACCCAGGACTCCTCAAACAAAGCTCAATCAGCTAATATTATCAAATAACATAGTAAGTACAATTCCAAACAAGTATTTTTTAGAGCTTTGGCAACTACCCGGTAGAAATTAAATCATGAACCATGGTATGAAAGCTGTAAACTCTGTAAACTGCAGTTTGCAATGCTTCAAAAAACAAGGAAAATAGCTTTTTCGTCAATACGTCAAATCATTACCATTCATTCATGTAGTTCAAAATATTTAGTTGGTATGAAAATGAAAATCCAAAATAATCCAGTTACAATTGACAGACTAACTAATCTTTAAAAGTGACTTTAAACAGTACTATAAACTGTTAATATAAAACCTTAACCCCAGTTAAGATCTAAAATCTGTCTTTTAACCTTTCTAGGCTGCACTGAGGTGAGAGATGAGTTGTTGCCTTAAAAGGCTGCAGTCTGCTCTCCACCTGAAAGTTACAAGCTACTTGGCAAAGAGTTTATATTAGCTGAAATTGTGTGAGACACAATATGACGGAAGGAGTAGGCACAATAGACCGTTCTGCCAACATGGAGGAAGCTTTCACTTAAAGCATCACAGTATTTCATCAGTACGACCACTAAAAGTGCTTCTTTTTGGTATCATTCCCATTCATCAGGGCTGCCACATAATGACTGAGCCTCACTGCTACCTCCACTAGTCAGGTTCACAATCACTACCTTCGTGCACATATTATAGTTGCAAGATTCCCTGTAGATTGGCCTGGTGTGTCCAGGCCCTTAATGTACCACTGTCTTAATAGGGATAAAAGCATATATGAACTCAGCTAAACCTGAGCAAAATTTTGAACTGCACCTCCCACCGACACACATGGTTTTCCACCTTTCTCTTATACCAAACTTCAGTGAACACCTGATTATTTTTTATGTTTGATATGGCCTTTTTGGGGATAATGTTATGTCATTTTCTGTCACAATGGAAATTAATAAATATATAGCCTATGATGTATCAGTACAAAAGTACGTTTTACTCACCTTCTGACTGCTTGACAGCAAAAATTAACTATTAGTTAAGCTTATTAAAGGGGGGGTTTCAGAAGTCCTATGTTGGCACATAAAGCATTCTTCAGCCTCTTTTCTTTCCAAAACCAACTGAACTGGCACCGGTTGGTCCTAAGCCTCTTTAAAAGCTACACAAAATCCCACTCTTGCAGCTAAAATTCTTGTATTGGGTTAGGGCCCTTACTATAGAAACTAAACAAACCAGCAAGATGAGTGGATATAAATAAAGATAACTACTGCACATCGTTCAATGTAACAATTATTACTGTCAGTACAGTCATTTAGAGCCTAAAGAGCAGAGTACCATAGTACATGTTACTCAATAGCTTTAACAGACAGGTGAGGATAATGCCACTCAGATTAGGGAACTCAATGTTCCCAAACCAGTGCCTTGTCTGCCATGAAAATGGACCCTAAAAGGTCTCTGTAGTGAGGATTTGGTCGGTAATGGAACAGTCTAGAATGACTCTGTCTGTGTTTCTTTCTGTCTGTTGGCGTGTCTTAATCCCAGATATCATCCTTGACAACCTCCCGCTCAACAATGAGGGCCATTGTTAGAAGGGAAACGGAGAAAGTTAAGGCAGTAAGATACTAACAGAGAAAAAAATGCAAGTGAAAAGGAGAAAGAGAAAACTAAAGGACCAGAAGGGAAAGGGGCCAACGGAAAATTTGAGAACTACACAGAGAAAAATATATAAGGGGAGAAACAACTAAAAAGACAGACATTAGCAAAAAGGAGGGCCTCTGTGTTGACACAACAATGGTGTAGGCACAAAGAATTTTGTCAAAATATGCTGTGTCATTCGTCAAAGATGCAATTGCACATTTATTTTGTAATGTGAAACGGGTATCTAATGTTTAAATAGCGGTTGTCTAGACTAAAGTATTGGTCGCATGATAAAATTTCAGAGTTTTAGAATCCTTCCTCATAGTAGTATAAACAGCTGTGATGTGCTTTGGTGTCTGATAAGCCTTACAAGTGATGGATTTACTACTTAAACTAGCTTTTTTTTTTTTTTTTTTTTT